>JANSTU010051896.1:0-20612 GCA_027564075.1 Bolitophila hybrida
TGTTAATTGTTTATTGATAAAATTATTAATTGTTAGATATAAATAAAACAAACAAATTATTGAATATACATTTGTTGATTGACTAACGCTGTTAGCGTAACGACGTAAAAGCTAGTATTTTCATTTTTAATTATATTTCTTAAATGTAATTCAAATATGTTAGGAGAAGACAATAAGTAAGATACAAATCGATAAAACGAGCCGAGCTCGAACATCCATGCTAATCGTGTCGGTGAAAAATCGATGAAAAACGGTGATTCATTAAACGGTGAATTGTGGAGCGGTTAAACGTGAGACGGTGAAACATTAGGCGGCGAAACAAGGACAAATTGGTTGTTGTTATTTGAAGTTAAGAACAAGGCTAATGTAAACTAACATTTTCAGACAAAGCCTGCCTTTTCTCATACGAAACCTATTACAATTACAGTGTATTTTATATTACAATTATTTAATATGAAACAATGATTTATTATTGCAGAAACATTTTTGTGTCAATTTTTGTATTTGTAGATGATTGAATGACTTCAATTATCTGACAAAGAAAACGTCCGAAGCTTATGTTACAAGTTTTCAAATCGGCGATTAGTAGAAATCGAAGAGTTTTCATCTAATCGACATGAACATTTTATTTTATTTTAACTTTACTCTAATAAATTCAGACTTTTAAAAGTGAAAAAATCACTTTCTGGCAATGTAATTTTAATTATGTAATGGATTCAAAGTTAAATTCACATTGTCAATAGTTAATATAGCTTTGTAGGTAAAGTTGTATATACTTTGTATTCAAATTATTATTCACTTTGTTCGCATAAACTAGTTAACTTTGTACACAAAATTGCGTACTTACAAAGTGAAATACCATCATAACTTTGCTACAAAGTCAACTTTTTATAGTCTATGGCACTTTGTATTCAAAGTTATTTGGCCATATTTGGTTTGATTGTCAAGATTTTTTATTCGAGTTCCAAATTCATTAAATCATTATTTAAACTATTTGTTTAATATTTAACTACATTTTGTCGCGTCTTGCCTATTCTCAAACCGACGATCCATTGCGAATAATTCATACTAGTACGTGTCGAGTACGCTTCAAAGTATTCAGCTATCGTTGCTGTCAACTTAACTTTGTATATAATTTAAAACTCACTTTACATACAAAGTGTAAGTGTATACAAAGTTAAGTACGTAACAAAGTAGCGACTTTTCGACTTTGAATGAATGAATAATTTGTTAATGTTCTTTAAAAAAAATTAAGTTGATTTTGAGAACTGTCTTTATATGTTGTCAAAATAATTCATACCTGAATAACCCAAAGAGACTTTTTATAACATTTTCAATGAATCAAAATACCATATATATATCATATTATTAAATTAGCATAAACACTACATTCAAAATTATACCATGAAAATAATATCTTATGTAAAAATATCTAAAATCAAGTCTAAAAATTTGAAAGATCCCAACTTACAAAATGTATATACAATCCCATACTTTATATTGTAACATCCAAAAATACTGAGTTCCGCCATCCGACTCATACTCCTGGTGCATACATTTATATAATATATTTCTTTGAAATTCGATATACACACACACACATATATATATATATATTAATGTATATTTTGTAGCGTTCGCACAACTCACGTCTCACATCATAATCTTGTGTCAGGCCACGTGTCGTCTTAAAATATTATTATGAAAAGCTACAATTCGAAATTGCATAAGTTTTCTGGCAGCGTTGCTGCCACCGCTTCAGCAACGTGTGTCAAAATAACATATCCAAACTTTGTTTTTTACAGAAAATATTTTGCCTTTACAGATATACCTTCAGCTTCATGCTTATAATAAGTATTGTTATTTGATATTTAATTTGTTTCGTCAGCATGGCCAAGTCATATTTGGTAGCAAATTCCATATATTATATCTATATTATTTCATAAAATACTACTTAAATATCCATAGACAACGCCCCCTTCGCGCACTATATACATACTCGCATTTATATCCGCCGTCAAACTCGATATGTTTACTCAGCCGGTCCCGCACATCCAAAAATTAGTATGTAAACATTGATCTGCCTTGCGCTAATTCTAGCAGTTATTTGATATCTAATTAAAAAAAAAACTGGGTAAACCAATACTTTTTCGATATGATTGTATCAATGCGTTTGCTCTTACCTCCAGCAAAGTACTGATTCGATGTTTGCGTACAATAAATAAGGGTATACAGTTTGGGGTTTTTTGCTTTTGTTGTTGTTGCTGCCAAACAAACCGCACCAAACAACAAAAAAAAAATCCGCACGGTGTGCCTATCATCAATTACGATTGTTTGTTATTTAATAACAAAGTGTAATTTTATATCTTTGGGTCGAATCTGCGTTGTCGTCGTCAACGGGGCACGGTCGACGCTGCGGTGGTGCTGAGCGAAAGTGACGCAGGCAAAAGAGGGTGAACGTGACGAGGTTTCCCGCAGAGGGAAAGTCAAGAGATTGCAAAACTAACATTCCGTTGCCCGTTGCTCTGCCAAGCTGAACACAGCAGCGGAAAGCGGACTTGGGAAAATATAGCCCCCGGCACAATGCGTATATACTGATGTATACTATATAGAAATACACGTATAAAAGATCTATGCTATTTATATATAAAACATAATACCGTTTTCCTTGGATGAACAATTTCAAAGGAGAAAAACGTATAATAATAATTGACAATCGGCCAATCTGAAATTATTACGAGGAAATAACGTTTTATTAAATAACCAATAATGACGGTTTGATATTGGGTAGATGGGAATATTTTCTTAGTCAGTATATACTATATATTCAATATATATGTAGAAAATAAATCAATGCGGACGAGAGGGGTGAGGGTAGATTCTGATCGAGTTCATTGAAATAATAATTCTTGGCGTATTTACTGTGTAATTGACACAATGAAAAGGGTTGTGTTTAATTTCTTGAGAGTTGCTCATGACATTAAATTAAGTATATATAACATAATTAAAGTTGACGTTGCGCAGTATGTATCAATGATAATTTTTTGGGATATATTTATGTTTTAGGCTAGAATATTATAATTATTGAAGAATTATGTGGACATTAATTGCACACAATTTTTAATATTTTGATGTTGTTTTATAAAATTTATAAACGTGTTCATTTGGAGGTATTTTATAGAGTGAAATTTGACACCACGGTATTATTTTGATTTCGATTTTTATTTCTAAATTTTTCAGTGATCTATTGAAAACAATTTTTTTTGTCACAGTATTGCATTGAAGATGTTCCTCTTGAGAGAGCTCAAGAATTGCGTGATCTAGGAATTATTTTTAACGCGAAATTGTCTTGAATACGGATCAGTAGTTTGGAATCCCAGTTATAGAATTGAATCTATTCAGAAACGATTCTTGCATTATGCACTGCGTCGACAAGGAAGACGAGTCGATGACTATGTCCTTCCACCCTATATCGTTCGATGCGAGCTCATGTATCTGGAGACTCTCTTTTTTCGTCGTAAAAATGCCGGTATTTTCTTCTTGTTTGATCTGTTATGTAATCGTATTGATTCAGAACGACTCGTTCACATGTCTTCTTGCGTTTGAGGAGGCATAGAGCTAATGGACTTTGCTGAGCCTATAAATAGAATGTCTGAAGCTTTTAATGACATCGCTACTCCCTTTTATTTCAATCTTTCCCGTGAAGCATTTCGGAGGACCGCACGGTCTTAAGGTTAATCCTGAATTATTTATAATAGTGGACAAGTATGTGTTCATAGCGAACCTCGTTTGGTGAAAGTAGCTTGGACATACTTGTTCGGTTGGTGCTTAGTCATATTGTATTACGAGCTTGACAGAATCTTCTAATGGGTCTTGAATGTTTTAATGTTTTTAAATTTTATGTTGATATGTTTTTTTTTTTTAATTTTATTTATTTGATTGTATATTATTATTGTATATTATTTTAGGTATAATTGTGATTTTTCTATTTTTTTATTTTGTATACAATTTGACAATGTAATATTAAAAAAAAATAAAGGTCAGTTGGGGAGATATGTCCCTGTTGACGTCATTTAAAAAAAAAAAAAAAAACTAAACAGCGAAAATACGAATTTAGTTTTTTTTTTGAAAATAGGAAACAAAACGCCACATACACACAGACGACATAAATTAAGTAAAAGTAAAGTAAATGATAATACAGAACATTTGCAAACATCTTGTATGCAATGTTCAGTAGAGTTTTCTTCTATAGTTGTCGCACTCCATCTTCACACTTATAAATAAAAGGATGATTTTCTTCTTTTTTTCATCCCCAAAAAAGATCGCATTATGACCAAAACTAAAAAAAGAATGAAAATCTGTACTTGCAAAGAAATGAAATTGTACTTGTAAAATGTCTAAAAAATCTAAAATCTAAAATCTAAAATCTAAAAGGTATGAAATTCATATCCAATAGAAATAATATCATCTGTAAATGTGACAAAAATCATAACCAAAATAGAACGTAATTATAAATTAGAAAATAATGATAAATACAAAAAAATGGTAATTGGAATGGTAATATTTAGTGGACATTGCAGATTCCTTAATACTCATTCAATTGATATTTTTTTAAATTCACAATTTGTTTCCACCGTGAGCCTCGAGCCTGCGACTGTCGGTTCCAAAAGCGAAGAGCGTACCACTGAGCCAAATCTTTAATATACTATTCAAAAATTGATGCACTCAAAATATAAGTATGTATTTGATAAAAGTCAGAAAGACGTCTTTTTTAAACAGATTGTTATATAAAGATATGAAATTCGTCTCTGAAAAAAGGCGAATTCAAGAAGAAGATTTTACTTACATAGAGATGATTTTCATTCTTTAAACCAAGAAAATCATAAAGAACTTAATTGATCTTTTATTACTTAGTACTGAAATCAATACCTTAAAAAAGGTGAAATACATCCTTATTTTGTCCCACCTTTTTAAAAGAAAAATCATCCATAATTGTTTGCAAACTGCAAACAGAACAAACATTGATGCTATGAAGACACAACAAGATCCAAAGTGTCACACCAGCTGTGCACACGTCCTCGTCAATCAGACACCATCCAGAGTTCATCGGGAGCACCTTCCGCCAATAATCCAATAATAATTCCAACAAGCAATTCAAATGCTTGGTCTTGGTTTGGTTTCACTGGCCAATTGATAACTCCTCCGTTCTGACACATGTGCCAGTACAATCAACACCGTTGCGAAATTTTAAAGCTCACACGTGGAAGGATTTAGCATACCTCGAGAATGAATTAACCGCATGCGTATCATGTATCATTATAGAGCATCAGCAGCTCAAAGTCACCTAGTTAGGCACCAGGCTCAGGCGGAAAAAACAAGAACTCACTGTTCGATACTATGCACCGCCTCGTAAAGTGAAGTGAGACGCGAAAAGAGGAGACAGGTCAGCAGGCTGGCTGATGCAGCAGAGGCAGCAGCAAGGCTGGGGCGTCATGGGGAGCTCTATCGCACAACAAAAGAGCTCATAAACCGCACATCAAACACGAGGCATGCTGTTAAGGATGCCTGCAGTAACCCATTGTCAATGGACAGTGAAGGGATGTAGAGAGCACTTTGAACAGGTGCTCAACAACGAGGTGGCGCATGACACACACGCACCTCCACACGCAGCTGTTCACCATTACCGATATCCACAAGGCCTCCCAGCCGAACTGAAATATCTAATGCTATAGCCAGCCTAGCCTCGGTTAAAGTATCTTGCGATTTCTGCAAGTCTAGTCGGCCTTCGGATCAACGCAAAGAAGACGTTGGAAATGCCGCTTAACACAAGCGAACGGGTGCAGCCGATCCAACTCAACGGTGAACCCGATAAGATTGTTGATAAATTCTGCTACCTTGTGATGCTCACAAACGAAGCTGAGACTGTTCGACTCCAACCTCAAATCTGTACTTTTCTACGGTTACGAGACGTGGAAAGTGACTGCTCTTTTGTAAACCACTGGAGACACTGCAAGGAAATCTTAGCAGAGTAAGGTCGAAAACGACGTGGAGGCGCACAGTCGTACAAGAGCTGGCAGAAGCTCAAACGAACTGGACGGCGATAAAGGCATTTACCGCTAACCGCGTTTAGTTCCGCAACTTTGTTGCTGATGCCCTATGTCCCGAATAGGGATTAAACGACCTAATTAAGTCTTCGAAAATGCGAAGAACAACGTCTCAGCCGACTCATCGCTGGTGATTGACAGGCAGCTCATTTACCCATTCTGTCAGAGATGCGTGCACTGAAATGAGTATCGTCCCTTGAACGACCGAAACTCGAACATCGACTACTTTACTTTACCACCAATTAAAATATACGAATCAAACGTCTAGTAATCTCGTTAAAACTTCAAAGAAATTTTGTATGGAAGTTCCTTATTGCTGATGTTCAAGACGAGCTGCATGGAACAGATTTGTTGGCCTATCATCTCCTCACAGTAGACCTTACCAATCGATAGCGACACTCAACTTGCGGTTCAATGTCACACGTCAATAAAACTGAAGCTGCCAAAATTGAGTTTGCCTATTTAATTTGGGATGGAATTCTTCGACTTTCTTAATACCCTCTGTCGAGACCATTTCACATGGTTTCTAAAAAGGATAGAACCTAGCACCCGTGGGAAGATTTCCGCCAGCTGAACCACAAAACAATTACATGTATCCTTTACCTTTTATTTCTGATACACACACTACTCACAGACGAACTATTTTCTCAAAAGAGGATCTCTAACGAGCATATCTCGAGTTGCCTATGAAACCGAAGGATATCCCAAAAACAGTCTTGAACACTCCATTCGGGACTATAGTACTGAACTTTTGTGAGGAGCTACATAATAAATCCTCTCAAAATACCCAATGCCTGATCTGGGTTCAATGTCACTCTGAAATTCCAGGAAATTCTAAAAATGTGGAAATAAAACATAGGACCGGAGCCTACCGCTTTATATCAAATAATTTAGGCAGATTCTTATCCTTTCTGGATTTCAAGAAGTCCTCGATGAGATAGCGGAAGATTTCAAGAGATTCGTAGATGTTCGAATTAATATCGTTTCACATCAGGATTTAGGACTGGTGGTCTATACGTGCCGATCAGAGTATTGACCTCACGATATCAAAAAGATAGACAACATTTTGTACCCAGATATGTGCATAAGAAGAATCTCCAAGCGATGCTAGTTTAAATGTGCTGGTACAAATCAACGTCTTCCTATCAATTCTAATTTAAAGCGTTCCAAAATACAATTGTTTTTTCACAACTTAACCTTTAGTCAACATTCTCTTACATAACAATATAACAAATAAGATAAAACAATTTATTTAATAATACTTGCCGATTAAATTACGAGTAAATCATGAAATTCTCAAAATATTATTCTTAATTGTACAATTTTCCAAAAAAAATGTTATCTTTATTCAAAATTCATCTGAAGAGCTTACATTAATTTTCAAATAAATATTTTTTGTTAACACACTCGGTAAAACTTTATAAGTACTCGACCACCGCATACATATAATAATATAATATATATTCATGGTAATTTGCGGTGTTTGCATGCTTTTCGTCCAAAAGTTCGTTATGCTAAATTAAATTTTCTGCAAATAAATAAAAAAAAAATCCAGTTGAAAAAATACTACATCGAAAACAGACTTGTCATTCGTATAATATGTATATATAATATATAGTGCATAATCCATAAAGTATGTAAATAGAGGAGAGCGCGGATGGTTAGTACATATACGAGTGTATTTATATATAATAATAAGAAGTATTATTCACATTGAACATAATTTGCGTGCTTCTCGAAAATGTTGCACAACTTTATTTTTCGCGTCCGCGTATTTAGTTTAAGCATAATTACAATTCCTCGCCAGAATTCCAGGATACCCGAACACACTGTGTTGGGCGAGGCGAGGTGGGTGCGGTATATATACAGTTGAAACAGCAGCGTGCGCGTGAATTTCTCCTGTGGCTTCAAATTGATATTTCAAAACGAAATTGGGGTTGAGTACTCTGGATTATTCATTCGGTATATATGTTTTTCCACAAAACAATGGTAGAAGTTATGGCTCGTCGGGATGCGCTCGCATCGTCGTAGTCGTCGTCGTCGTCGTCGTCGTGCGGATGGCGTGTAGATTAAAGACGTACACAGGGAATATATTCTGTATATTTAAAGTATAATATGCGTGGGTGAGGATTGCCCGCATAATATGTACAGTATAATGCGGTTAGAAGTGGATCGCCCCCGACTGAGTGCGGTAAGGGCGGAACAACCAGGAAAGTGTGTGGTGGCAGCGGTACCAAGACGAATCTCGCTTATTTAAAATCCGTGCAACGAATAGCGAAAACATGACGCTGAAATGTGTGCGCGCTGCCGCGAAACAATAAAACAAACTTTTCCGTTGCGAGCGCTGTGTGTGCCCGGAAAAGTTTGCGCTGTTGCCGAAATAAATTCAGAATGTTACTTTTTCTCGCAGCATTATTAAACAGACGTTCGCTCTATATATAATATATACCCATAATATACATACCATATCACAAGTATAACATTTATACATTTGCGAACAGAATTTTCCGGGAGCAGCATAAGCGTTAGTTTAGTGCCGGATTAAGTATTGCTGTTTCGGAGTTTGTTCTCGTAAATCCGTAAACACACACACACACACAATGCGCAATTCTAAAACTGTCCGATCAGTTGTTTGCATTCCCGATTTATTCCCAGATGTATTCGTTAATTTGAAACAATGAACCGGAATATTATGTAGGTACACACACATACACAGATACACTAAAATATATAGTAGTTGGATGTCCATGTCCAAACTACCCTATAGTGTATATCAAATTATTAGATACACACACACACTCTCACACATCGATTATGTATACATAAAGCAAATATTTGATAAATCGTTGCTGCGAGAAGCAAAATTTCGATGTTTGCACCGATGCTCATTATTTTGTACTATTTTGTTGGGGATTATTTTATAATTGAACCGAGCAGGTGGCGCTGTGATTGCAGATTGTAATAAAGTTCCTTTACTATATACGAGTATTATAGGAAATATTACTGTAGAGCAGAGAGGAAATATGAGGGAAATAAAAATTTATTATTTTCTAAGAGTTATGTCAAAAGTTGCATATGTTAAGCAACAATTCACTCCCATACGAGATGCACCCCAATAAATATATATACATACACACTCAAACGAAGCGCACCCTCTGAAAAATTGGCATTATTAACATTTCAAACGCAATTAAGTCGAGGCATCCGCAGAGTTTACGCACACATACACACAATGTAGGCAACACCTAACCCAATGATGCCAGGCATTTGTATATGTGCGTACTGCGTATTTTATGCTCTCATACTCATCAAAAAGTCCACATGACATATGCGCTAATAAAATGTAATTTCACCCAACATAAATTTAAACGCAAAGTTCATTATGACATTGTGTTCGGGAACCCTTTGTATAAAATCACGCATACACACATACACATTTGCTTAAGAGATGCTATATTATGCTGCGTGTTGCTTTAATGCACGTGAGCAGCATAAATGTTATGCAATATATAATACGTACCGTTTTAATATGCTACAAAGCTGCCACCCTTTTCATTGTGATTTTTTTTTACCATTTAATAATAATTCGAATAACCCCTAGTGCATGAAGTGGGTTCATATTTTTTTGCTGCCATTAAGTGGCAGGCTTCTGATTCACTAAACTACTTTTGAGAACAAAGTATTTTAAGATCAAAATAAAATTATATAGACACCGATTTAAAAGCGATGTACCAATTACATTCAATTTTCCACCATCTTAAAGTCTCACGTGTGAACACCGTTGTGCAATCTAACGAAATCATATCTTATATTTTGTTTGTATACATTTGAAAAGTATTTTGTGATTTTAACGTAAAAGTTGTATAGCAGGTCAAATAACTTAGATATGACTTTAAGAAAAGCAAGTTTAAAAAATCGTGTTATTAAATTTGGTATCCCATCAATTCGTTGAAAAACAAATCGTCGAAATACAATTCCTCGAATAACAATCAAATGAACCATACTGTACGGTTAGAAATAAATTGGATGGTTGTCAACGAGTGCTGTCGAAAAAACGGGCTTAAAAAAATCAGGTTCCAGGTTCCATTAGAAAATGCCCGAGTCCGCTTTCCGGAGTCTGGTGAGACCCGTTTTAAAAATACATTGCATTTGCTTATTGCTGATCAATACATTCATCAGTCAGAGGGAAAACGGCAAAAAACTCTGGACTGCTTAAACATACTACCCTAAAACTAAAGGCGTTTTCTTTACACTCCTGTGCCGTAGACGGCATCCGTATTCGTTGTGGTCCATTTCCTAAATATCCTCAGGTAGATTTTACTCGGTCGGCTGTATATGTCTCAAGTTGCATAACAGTTGCATAACAGTTGCATTTACATATTATTGTCAAAGTTTCATCCAAATCACAAAGACTGAAGTTTGTATGTAACGCTGCCCAAAAATACATGAGTTTTTGTAACATGAATGTTGGACAATGTAACTACACTTTGAGCTAATACGATGTCAGAATATTTCTATAGCGTATTATGGCTTTATTGTTACATAAAATGCATACATTTTTTAGGTTTCATAAATATTATAATAACGTAACATTTACGTATAATTAGCATCCATGTTGCCAAGTCACATAAATGCTACATTCGTAATATTAAAGAAAACCTTTATTACTTATAAGAATTTGTCACATAATGTTTACGTTCACAATGAATGATTAGTTTTACATTACCAAAACATATTAGTTACATAACAAAAATGTAACATGTATTGTAACATATATATATAGTAAAAGTAACGTAACCTTCAAAATATTTACATCAATGTAACAATCTTAAAAATAAAAGCAAAGTATAACTTTAATGTAACAAACATGATACAAGTTAAGTGTGCTAACTTCACTTTTATAACAATGTCATCTCATTGGATCCTGTAGTTCCTTGTGGAACATAGGGCCAATGTGCAATGTCGCACACCGGATTAACCATAGCCGTAGCCGAGTGGGTTAACGCGTTGGCTGGTTTATGGGAGTTCGCCAGTTCGGTCCCGGCCGGCAGACTGAAGTGTTTTTCGAATGTAGCACTTTAAATCAGTAGGTTTCTCTTGATATTAATAGCATATTTCTGAAAAAAGGTTATTGATTTGGAATAACGGAACATTAATGCTATCAATTAACATATACACACGCACGATGTGTGCAAGCATGACCTGACCAGTCGTGTGAACCCGTAATGGTCAATGAATCCGGTGTGCGATAACAATGTAACATAACAATAATTAATTTTGGTAATTTTAGTAACATCAAAGTTAGTTCAAAATGTCATGTAATTTATTGTGCATCCTAATGTTACAATAATGTATTATTAACGTAAAGTTGAAGTTTTACTCAATCTCGCAAAAGCTTTGTAACTGTAAACAAATCTTTTTTAATGTAATTGTGCTTCTTGAAGGGTGGCAGAAATTGTTTGCAGCACAGAAGTTTGACCTTCCTGCTTAGACCGCTGGTCCTTTTTAGTACACTTCTGAGGACACCAAATATTCGTTTTGTCTTGTCGACTGTTCGAAGAAACATTTATTATTAAAAATAATACGAAGAAATTAAATGGATTGTTGAAGGGTGATAATTTTTCTCTCCAATACAAGCATGATGTTCTTTTGTGTCTTTTTGACGTGATTCAAACAGTGCTTTTGTCGTAGCTTAAACACGACTGCTTCCGCTTTTTCTGGGTTTAGCTTGATAACACAAATTGTGTAATAAGTGTATTGTCCAAGTTTCTGTTTCTAACTTTTATTGAAACATCGTTTTGTAACTTAACAGCCGTCCGGGTTGTAGACCGTCCTCGTCGAAATCCAAAATGGTCATCGGGGAAAATGTCAGGATCATCGCAGTGGTCGAATATCCTATTCTTGAGGGCGCATACGTATATCTCTGAGACAGAAGAGTAACGCTATTGTTCTGTAGCTGTTCGCATCTTCAGGTGATTTACCGTTATTGGGGATAGGGACTACGGTTGCCTTTTACCCAGGCGTTCGGGAGGTAACCTATATTGTAAAACAGCATGGATGCATGTGCATGTGATGGATGTGCATGTGATGCATTTCTTGGACAGTTTATTTATCACTATTGTCGAAATGTTGCTTTGCTTGGGCCTATGCTCTTCTTGTTATCACGGGATCGGTCGATGATGTACAGGCTGTCGTGGTGATGTTCTGGATGAAATTAAGTGAAGAATTGACTGGTATAGTATTGCTGTGGTGTGGTGCTAATGGAGCGAATGTACCTCGAAATTCGTTCCTGATTGTATTCCAAGGTATTTTTCGATGGATTTGTCAGCGCAGTGATATACGATTTCCTACGTGTACCAGCGAACTTCTTGATGCTCAGCATGGTGTGGTTGTCCAACTTAACGTCTTGTAGCGCTTTTTCGCAGTAGAGTCGACGAGCGATGTATATCCTGTCATCATCGATTTTCGTAAGGCATCTTAGTTGGATCATCAGTTGATGCGCGTGGAAGTTTTAGAAGTTTCTCTGCGATTGTCGCCTAAGTCTCTTTTTTTTCATTGATCAATGCAAGAACCTAAGGGAGAAGCGGCACCTTTGTATTTCTTCGAATTTCAACTTTTTGGGACGATTTATTCGATGGTGTCTGTTATAATTTCGTCCTAATTTATATTGAGTAGTAGGTGCCTCTGTGGAAGGTAAGATACAAAGTGTGGGCGATCCTGATACCGTGGAGACGTCATTTTTGCCTAAGCCAGTAGTAAAGAGCAGTGCCACTTTGACAGCTATTGTGTTTGTTTCAGTATTCAGTATGACTTCTGTCCCATAGTTCGTCATTGTCTTACGTAAACCTCCGTTTAGTTGATATTGCTGGTGTCTTTGTCTTATGTAAAAGATAATATTAAAATCAAATATATTATTATATATTAAGCTCACATGATCTGAAAAAAATAATTATTTTTATTATAATTATCGGATATTCAGTAAGCAGCACGATGATTAATTTTACCCTCACATCCGCAACTACAACCGTTTTAAGTATTATCAGATGCAGATTCTGGAGGTTTGTTTGAACTGTAAAGACTGCAACCTGTGTGCAAAAAGACTTTTAAAGAAGAGGAGTGGTTTAGACGTTTCTAACGTGGCAACACCGCAATTTGTTCTGTGATCGTATTTGTTTCATACACTTCAGTTTTCATGCGATTTTGAACTGAAATGACGTGCTACCCACGCTCAGAAAAACATCGTGATCACAAAGTTGTGTGATGATTAAAAACTTGTTTTTTTTTTGTTATCGTCCACTATCATAGATTTTCATCGACATGAGGAATTGCCTATAACATTGAATATAAGGACCGATGTCGAGGTTGAGGCGACCAATTACGAGAGCTGCATCGAGATTGATGAAGATTTCGGCTGCAAACTACGTTCATTTTCGTATGTCGCATATTGTGATTAAAGGATTAAACATTTATACAGCGGTTCTGAAGGGGTTAAGGGAACTATCAAGATACGTTTTTTTTGTCTCATATTAAAGTCTAAAAATTGCTGGCTCAGTGATCAGGAGATGTTTTATACCAATATAAATATTTGTTTATAAACCCCATAAAAAAGGTATTCTTAAAAATCCAGCTTTTGTGCTTTTAAAAAAAAAAATTGTGCACATCCACACAATAATATAAAAAAAAACATAATTTAATTTCCATTGACCTTAAATGGTAGGACTTTCGGTGCCAACTCTTAACATTTAATAATATAAAATGTCCTTTTGACACATCTCTTATATGGGTAGTCAGATTCGATATTTTATATATACAAGTTATTTAAATTACCTATCGATTGAAAAGGGTAGTGACTTGCTTCCGTATTTAAAGCAGTTTAAGCATTTAATGAAGAGGGTCGACTTTCTTATGCTGACCAAACAGGTCGTCCTAGGAATACAACTCATGTAATCATCATTCCTACATTGTCCGCTCCAAAGATTATATCTGAGGGCAAAAAAGGACCATCAGTACAAACGATTCGGCGACGGCTATATGAAAAAAATAAACATGGACGGATTGCTCGAAAGGTACATCAGCAAGAAAAATATTTTAAAAAGAATGCGAATATATAGACAACGTTTTAACACCAGCCTATTGGCACAGAGTGTTGTGGACAGACGAATCAATGATTAGGTTGCGCCATAATGTGGACATTTTGTACTGGCCACCCCAAAGCCCGGATTTATGGATTTATCTCCGATAGAGAATGTCTGGGCCTTAATTAAGCTAAGCACAACGGAGAAAGCTCCATATAATATGAGAGCACTGAAGGCAAGTATTGAATCTGCATGGAACTCCATTACTCTAGAAGAGTGCAGACGATTTACTATGTCATTTCCTGGAAGACTTTTATCGTTTACATTCTTTTGGAACATAATATTTACTCATGGATTTTAATGATGTCTGTATTAATTTCAGGAACTACCAAGATTGGACTTTTTTTGTTTGATCTCTAACCAAGTATTATAAACTAATTTAAAATATGAAAATATATATATAACAATAATTAAAAGGTCACTTTGTATATTGATTTAATAAACATGCGTTTGTGTTTACATTCTAACTGTATATGTTTTGGAAGAGCATATTTACAAAATTCATTAGACGCTTTAGTTTTAAAAATGTCCTTAAAGAACAATATTAAAAAAAATTAAAAGGTATGATAAAAAAATATGAATGTTTTTAAACTAGTTGTTTTTTTTCATTAGTGAAAAAAAACTTATTTAGAAAGGTAATAGCTACAAAAAAATATTGCATCAAAAATCATTGTAATGTGTTTTTTTATATTAGGTTAGCCTATGTCTAAATAGTTCGAAATATCTTGTTGAAAATATAATACCAAACTAAATTAAAATATGCGTGTCTTCAAAATATTATATGTTAATTCGATTTTTCTTCCAAGCTTTTTTTATATGGGAATATGTTCAAAGATACAAAATTTAAAACTATTTTACAATCTAATTTACAATCATTATCATTTACCACTGGCCGTAACAGCAAACCTATTTTATTGATGAGTTAGAATTTTTTAGCTGTAGTTGCAGTAGACACGGGTTCGAAAAGCCTAAAACATTTTGTGTGTTTGAGTAACTTTTTCTTATAAATATATTTTTTAAGTTCTATTATAAGTTCATATATCCTCAAATCTTGAAAACTTAAATTCGAACATAAGAAAGTACACATTATCCACACAATATACAATTCAAATAAACGAAAACGAATTATATTAAGGGATGCAACCGGACGCAGCAAAATTCAATTTCTAATAAAAATAGCGTTTTTTACAGAATATTCCATATGGTTGGTTTTTATAAAAAATTTGAACTTTTTACTTTATATAATAAATCAATCCATAATTTTTTTTTAGTTGAGTTGACATTTTTTTTATTTATGAAAGAAATTTAGAGCACGTATTTAAATATAAGGGGCACATAAGGCCCGATTAGAAACTATTTATAAAAAGCGGAAAAACTAAACTAACCTAATCTTTTTTATATTTTTTTCAAAATAGCCTCATCATTGGATCCATTGGAAAAGCACATTAACATGACCTTACCGCTGACTAACGGTCAATGAATCCGGTGTGCGGCATCGCACACTGGCCCTATGTCCCACAAGGGATTACAGGATCCGATGAGATTGGATCCTTATTTCAGAGGAACCTACTGATTTAAAGTGCTACATTCGAAAAACACTTCGATCTGCCGGCTGGGATTGAACCGGCGACCTCATATAAGCCAGGCCAACGCGTTAACCCACTCGGCTATGGGAAAAAGTTCATTTAAATACAATATTTCTTGCTGAATCTCAATAATTTACATTGATCTTGATTTTTTTACAGAGGTTCACACAAAATTCGTGAATTATTTGTGAAATAATAGAATCAAAATAATATTTGTAATAAACGATTTTACATCATTTTTAAATGACACTTTTCGCTATGCGTCAGACGTTTCTATAAAAAAAACTCTTATATAGGTATACTATGTTCCACGTTTATAATTAATTAAGATACATATTCTCTGCAACAAAACAGCCAACAGAATTTATCGATTTTATCGTGAAAGTGGATAATTAAATATTATTTCCGATACAAAGATTTTAATTATGATAATTTTATTCAATGCAAGCGGAAATTTATATATTGGAAAGCGGGGGCGAACCTGAATAATATGTGTAAATAAGTTTTAGAATATTATACCATATATATATATATATATACATAAATATATATGTATAGTATGTACTATAATATTATTATGTTCTCTCAATTGTACAAATGAAATTAAATATGCATATATGTATCATGTATGTATGTGGCTGATGGTGCTGGTTATGGAGGAATTTAGTATATTATATATGTATTCTGGGTATAATGTATATTGTGTGTATTTGCAATCGCACGACGAGCTTGTGAGGTTAAATGTGCCACAAAAGAGGAAAGGTGAACGCGAGCAAGCGAACGAAGCCATATAATTATATTATTTCATACACACTCGCTGTATATCGGATATATACAATATAACTTTTTATATAATATATTTAGTACATATTATTATATTTTGTGAATGTATATAATTGTATAATGTATAATAATGTTCTATATATAGTACCGAATTGGCAATATCGTTGGCGCGCTTTTCGTTGGTGAGATTTGCCGATAAGCGAATTATATATTCCAGCCATTTCAATTATTTCGAAATTCATTAACATTGTTTTGCTGTCAAAGAACGCCAATAATGTCAGAGTCATGCTATATGGGAGTAATGTAGATATTGTGTCTCGCTAAAATTCACCCGCCCTCTTTCTCTTGTTGCTATTTAAAAAAAAAAAACATATTTATGCGTTTTTATTTTAATATATAAAACTATATTATAAATGTAATGCATTTAAAAATAAAATAATTTAATTTTTCTGTGACAACATAGCGCTGATATAAATTCACCGATATTATGAACCACATAATTTTAATCAGTAATCAATAATATATATTTTTAATTAAATTAATAAAAAAAACATTATTTTATTAATATATTTATAAATTAAATTAAATTGACAGTGATAATTGTTCAATGCTGTTCCAATTCTTTATAATTAAAATAATTGATTGACAGTCTCAGCGACAGTTTATCTTGTTAACATCTTGTGAAAATATACAATATGATGTATATATAAAAAAAATACGGAGATCCCATTCGATGTTGTGTAATGTATTTGTTGGAGCTTCATCTACTATTCATAACTTTACGGAAAGTGTTGATAAATAGGTTTGTTTATTTTAACATCCGAGTTCATATTTCTCATACACAAGTTACCGGACCTCTCGATATGGGTTAGTATTGGAAGATGGTTATAAAGAGCTAACATTCGGTTAGTATATTCACTTCATAACCGTCATGTCAGAATGGGGGCAGCTCAAATTTCCTGATGCACGCAAAATCATCAGTGGCTCTGTTGCAAGCCACGCCTGACGCCATAGAAGGTGCTTTTTTGGCTGTATGAATTTTTGACACTGTGATAACACTAACTAACTAACTAACTGTTTAACACTAACGACGACTCACCAAATAATTTGGTGAGAATAATTCACTGCCGAAGAGTGAATGTTTGTCACCAAATCACAATTACCAATGAAAACGGTTTAAAACTAAACGAAATATGAGTACTTAATGTTGTTGTTGTTATAAAGGCATTTAGTGACAAAAATGCATACCTCTGCAGTGATTTCCTGTAAAATAATTTGGTGACAAGAATTTACAAACAAAATCATATTTTAGACCTAAATATTTTCAATGCAAATCGGTGGTACTTGAGAGAAATTCACATACCAATTGTTCAAACTCCTTCACCTTCAACCTGGAGGAGTTTAAAATCATTTAAGAGAATTAATAGGTATCGTCGTTTCTGTTGAATTTTGTGTGTGTATTTTTACGCTTTGCTGCTCTTTCTTCAGGTTTTTTATATTTTAGTTTCCATGGGATTTTGAAAGTTACAAAGTTTGAACTGCCGAGTGGTTGTGCTGGTTATTGGTAACAAATAAACTCGGATTACCAACGTTTTTGTGAGTATCATTCTAGATGAGTTGTTCGTTAATGAATAATTGGAGATATTACATAATATATTTATAATACATAATAACTTTGATTGTCTGGACCGTGATCATTAAGAGTATATGGCCAAATCACTGAAAGCTTTCTTCTTTAATTATAAAATTGCCTCTGCAGACTTCACAAACGGGTTTAAATTTTTGGCATCTGTCATTATTATATATGTTTTTCATTGGCAACTTTTTGTTTTTCTTTCCAAGTTATCTAAAAAAAATCATTACCTCTAGACTTTTACAATTGATGTTTCTACATATTTTGATACAGAATACAAAATATCAGAATATCTACAAGCCGAATCTATCTGAATTTACCTTTCAAATATTAGGTGATCTGAATAGTTTGTTAGAAATCTACAACTCATACCGCCCGATCAACACATCAAAACTCACAATCAGATGAGTCGTGGCTATTGGAAAAGTCAGAGTTCTGGGTCCCAGGATTTCTAAACAATAACAAAAAAGGATTATTTTGTTGTATTGAAAAATACGTATTTGTTATGCATATTTAGGGTAAACGGAAAAAAAGAAGAAAAGAAAGAAAAAAAATAATTTTTCGTTTCTACTTTTGAATTTTGGGTACTTAAAATTCAAAAATGCATTCTTTGTTATTTAATTAATTTTATTCAGTTCATTGGAAGACATATATTTCACGAACATCTAATTTCTTTTAAAAAGAGCTCATGTATATTTAATTTTAACAACTATTTATTTATTTTGGTACTCGAATGTTTTTATAGGCACGCGTTTTTGGCACCCACATACTTCTTTTGTCATTAATTTTTTAAAATATGATATTATTTGTTAAATCGTTCTAATTAACTCTTTATTCGACTTTCAATTTAAAATAAAAAAATATCAATATTTTATTGTTTTGGATGCACATTTTTTTTAGTGCTTCCAAATTTTTTTATTGTCATTTTTTTATTTTTGAATTCTAATTAACTTACTAAATTGTGAGCCATTTTTTTATCTTTGTTATTATCAGTTCTATGTGATTTAAAAATGTTAAATTGCTATCAATGAAAATACCGAGTTTTTTTAATTAATTTCAATTGTTTATATATTCCTTTAGGGTATTCATTCAGCATTATTATAGTCTTTAGATGCGAATTTCAACAAAGCATCATATCTATGTTAAATAGCTTTGTTTCACAGAGAGTAGGTTTGATATAGTTTAAGCATAAGATAAATAAAAGAGTTTCTAACACATATACTTGGGGCACTCAAAACAGTTTGTCACAACGAATAAATGTCTCGTTCTCAAAACAAATCTGATGTTTATGTAATGGAAAAGCATAGCCTGGAGGAAAAAAATGAAAAACAAAGAGGTTGTGTTGAGCTGTGCAATACTGTGAATTCGAACGGCAGCTACAGTGCAAAGGCGAACCAATCGATTCCTACACTCCCTAGACGTTGCTAGACTAAAAATCCCAGAGGTCAAGCAATGGTTCTGCAGAGAACTGCGGGCTAGGGCAGCACTTGTAAACAGTTATCAAAAACTGTTTGGAAGGTGGGAAAGTATTTGTAACGCTTTTCTCTGCCGTGCACGGCATCGCAGACGGGAGCACTGGGTTTCGGACGAGTCCTGGCGTCTCATTATTGAGCGTTTGCAGCTCAATGTGAGCTTGTTAGGTGCCAGTCTCAGGCGCCAAAAACAAGAACTCAGTGCTAGATACTCTGCGGTCTCGTTAAAAGTAGTGTTAGTCGCGACAAAAGGAGACAGGTCAGCAGAGGCAGCAACAACATCAAAAGAGCTAACAAATCGCACATCAAACACAATGCATCCTGTTAAGGATGCCATTTGTAACCCATTATCAATGGATGGTGAACAGATGAAGAGATGGAGAGAATACTTTGAAAAAGTGGTGGAGTGACTCCCATGCACTAGCTCCTACACTCATCTGTTCACCATTACCTATACACACAAGGCCACCCAGCCGAACAGAAATAAACCTCCGGCAAAGCATCCTGACTCTTGTAAGTCAGGAATAATCGATAAGCTACCCAAAAAAGGTTACTGGGGATAACTGGAGGGG
The DNA here is from genome assembly GCA_027564075.1 of Bolitophila hybrida. Classification (NCBI taxonomy): domain Eukaryota; kingdom Metazoa; phylum Arthropoda; class Insecta; order Diptera; family Mycetophilidae; genus Bolitophila; species Bolitophila hybrida. The sequence goes on from JANSTU010051896.1 coordinate 20,286, forward strand.
TGATGAGCCTAGTGATGAGCCTATGGCGGCGTTTCAAGTGCGTACCTGCCCGAAGGCCCAACACACCGATTTTACTTTGCAACCAAATGATAAATACTTTGCCACAAAGTGATAAATACTATGCAACAAAGTGAGAAACACAGAAAATATAACAAAATAAAATTAAATTAAATTTATTATTTATTTATCTTATAAAACTATTACATTTTGGTTAATATTTGGTCGGGCCTGGTGAGACCTGTTTTGAAATTAGATTACATTTGCATATTGTTCGAAATTCACATTAACTAAATAAAAAATATATATAGTATATGATTTATATATTAT
>JANSTU010051907.1:0-20606 GCA_027564075.1 Bolitophila hybrida
ATCCGATCGTTCGGGGTAGGCCCGTATAACCCTAGGTCGAGTACAGTCTCGGCTGAAACGGTTCACCTAGCCGTAATAGACCCTAAGGGAAGGTGATCGTTCATTAGTTACTTATGCTTCGGCGTACCAGGAAACTGGAGATATCTTTGACACTGTGTTTGACTGTAGCAGACACATTAAGCTCTTTGTTACGCTTACGCCAAACTTTCGACTTTACAAACAAAATATGATATATTTGCTATCAGCAGTGAAAATGACACGATTTCAGAATTACATTGGCTTAAATAGATTTTAGCGTAGTCCAATGTTTTGACTTTATTTATTCAAAATAACTTACGAGCATTTCGGCCGTTATATCCGTTCTTACGTAAAACATTTCTGACAGTTTCAGACTGCACTACTTGATTCTAGCATAGCAGAAATTTTTGAAGCACGTCTCTTTGGGTTTATCTTGATTGCCCGTACAATGTAAGTTTTTCTGGTCAGTTTTTTCTGACTTTATTTTTTAAGGTTTTTCTTTCGCGATTCATTATTGACTGAATTGAAGATCTTGCTCTGAATATTATTACCGAAAATTCTTTTGACTGGTTATGCATATTTATAATAATGTGCCTTTCTTCAATGGTTGTTTCTACGGATTTTCTTTCCATTTTATTCAATTTAATCTTACAATAAGATAAAAAAAAAATTGGTCATACTATAAGAAAAAAAACATATGGTAACAATAACCAAAAAGTCGTTTTTCGAACGTCGTACACACTTTTCTTTCATATCTTCAAGGCATTGCATAAGTCATTCGGTCGTGTGTTTTACGCAATTGGCATTCTCAGATTTATGTCTGACCTAGAGGGATTCACAGGACCACTGTTGCTTGGTGGATTATTACGTGAAACCACTCCAAGTGATGCAAGAAGACTAACGTTCGTCCAAACTTATTTGCACTGGATTTCACAATATGTGTTTTGTTTTTTGCTTTTTTAATTTTATTGTTTGCTTTCACATATAGATAAAAGGTATGAATTTATTTTGTTATTATATTATTAATAATTATTTAATAATAAATGCTTAATATAATATGTAATATCTTCTAATTTTAATTATGGTTTTATGAGTATTCCCAATGAGTGCTGCTGAACTCTGGCACATCTAATGAATCAATCAAAAGAGAAACCTTTCAAATGTGGACCTACTTCTAGTGATTTTGTAACATTTTATGCGCCTTCTATGTGATTCCAAGTTACTTTTAATGTAAAGGTACATTGACTCCAGCCAGTTACCAATCCCTTGAAAATTTCCAAATTAAAACATAGCATCGGTAGGAACCTATGCAAATTTAAACAATATTTTTTAGGCAAAATATACCTAACACACTAGTTCGGTTCGTTTGCGTCTCGGTAAGTACTTCGCGCTTCTCGCATTTTTTGCATAATGCTCTATTAGCAAAAAAACAAAAAAAATATATATTAAAAGTTAAAACATGTAAATAATCATATATATGTATAATTTAATTTACCATATTTACCATCATTTCGCAATTGTTGCTACATATTGATTGCAAACATTTTTAAAAAAATAATAATTCATAGAAAATTCATTTCAAATCTAGTTGCCCTCGGTGGCGATCATTGTGGAGTAGGCAGTAGAACTGGAGGTCAACGGTCTATCAGGACATAGATAGTTATTTTCGAATATTTGAAGAATGATATATTTTCTAACCTCTGCTATCTCGTAGTTTACATTCTGATGATATATTCTCAGCTCTAGATACCCTCTTTACCACGCACATAGTTAAACATGGTATTCTATGATTATTGGAGAATAAGACACGTATTGTGGTATCAGAAAAATGTCTGTACTATCATACAAATCAGATTCATTGACCATTACGGGTTCACACGACTGGTCAGGTCTTGCTAATGGGCTGTTTGTGCTGTGCTAATCCTATTGGAGCTACTGTTATCTAACACTGACATCACATCCCCGATGGTGAGGAGTCTTAATTTGCCCTGACGAGACTCTAACATCAGTGCAGGGCAAATGCGCATATTTTTCTATGCACCGAGATCTATCTTGCTATTTATATTCAGAATAGTGAATGTCATTAATGTTCCGTTATTCCAAATCAGAAATAGGCTATAAATAGCAAGATGAACCTACTGATTGGAAGTGCTACATTCGAAAAACAAAACACACGGTCTGGTTGGTCAGATTCAGCACGTTGTTAATGGTACGGTTAAGTCGTGAAACTTTTGATAGTAACTATTAGCTGGAAATAGTTGAGAAGGCATTTATGAAAAGCGGTTCTGTGAAACGGGGCAGTGCCGGAGATACAAAAAGTGTAGACCAGTGTTATGATGGAGGTGAGTTTATTTAGAATTTCCAATAGCAGGCAGATATAATGAAAATAATAATTATTAGGAATCAACAGAATGTGGATACTTGGAACCAAAGGTGGTGGCGTCTTATGCTGGAAGTCCATGGGATGTTTAGTTGGATTTGTGATTTTACTTTCCGTTATTCTAATGAAACGCGCAATTTATCCGATACCAACAACGTTGGTCAAAATTGAAGTTAGTTCAAATCAAACGACACTAAACACGTATAATCAATAACTTCTTGGATAACTTTGGTTCCAGCATTCTTGTTTGCCTTTTCCGATATCAAAGCGGCCAAATTTACACACAATAAACTTCTAAATATTAATATATTGTATATAATATGTAAATAAATAAATACGTATTACCACGTCCACGTTTTTTTAAACTGGCTGAAGACGCGATTGATGCGATCAAATGCATGCTTTGAATGTACTTTAATTGCAGTGGAGCGCATAGAAAAGTGCAGAATATGTTTAACAAGCCAACAAGATATTTGGCCATTAAATGTGAAACTCAAATTATAAACTCTTTAAAATGGAGGTATTTTCCATAACAGGGTCAGGACTCTCTAAATTTAAAGGTTACGAAGGTTAACGAAGTAACAATAAAACGCTCGATTTAATACAGCCATACATCAAATTCTGAATTGTATTTTAATTTAAAACTGTCTGAATTAAATCCAATTGATTTAAATCGCATACGCCGCACTTTATCGAGACCGGACACGAATCACTGCAAACAATAAAACAGCACTTCACATCGAAGCTTGAAATTGAAATCAGCGTGAATGGCGCATTCTGACAACAAAACGTACTTTATATGTTTTTGTGTTGATGTAAACGTACTTACAGATTTCTAATATATAAGCATATGCATCAGAATTCTGCGGAAAGCGATTCTCGCATAACAAAGTTGTGAATATAACGAAACTCCTGCTGTGTGGAGTGGAGTAGATGGCGTAACAATAGCACGGTGAGTAGGGGTCATGTCAAGCAGCGCCGGCCGCAAGTTGCCAACCTTAGGCCAAAAGACAAGTTTCCTGTATAAAGCATTTTCGTTGTCTTTTTGGCGTCACACTGTCTAAAATGCCATTATTTAGCCTCAGCAATCCTTCAGAGTATCCGTCGCGAATCTAAAGCACCACCGTCACCACACAAAAAAAAACAATCTTATAACATGTTATATAAGTTACATAGGAAGCACTCGAGTGTACGTACGTATGATAGGATTTTTTTCTACGAGTGCAAATATTATTTTCATTTGAATGAACAGAAGGAAAAGTTATTTTTTGGTGTGTGTTTGTGTATGCGTGCGTAAACCATCAGGCAGCACCACCCACCCCAAAAAAAACTCTTGCGGGGAGAAGGCGGAAACTATATATAGATTCCTTTTTTAAATCTCTGGGCTGACCGCTAAAAGTTATGTAACAGTCGTTTTGAATGTATACATATATTGCTATTCATTTGAGAAACGTGCGGCAGAGGCGGACGAGATTTTGACTTCTTATTTAATATACATTTAGCTTATGGCTTATTATATGCGGTTTAAAGCGCTTAGATTGTTCAGAGTAAGTATAAGCATCTACAAAATAACGAATACATATCACAGCATTATTTATTTATAATCGTATTTGCTGGGAATTTTGGCCCCCTCTTGCAAGCATATATAAAATTTATATTTTACTATATACGACTATATGTGGTATTTTATGTGTTTAATGCCGAGCTTGCGTCTCAGTTAAAGCAGTCTGATCCGGGTGTGTACATCTTATTATTAGTCAAGATTCCAGTATGGGGCACGTGTATAAGAATATCTATACTATATATAAAGTATTACAAACAAGACAAGTACGGAGTACATAATATGCATAATACAGAAGATAAAACAACAACGACGAAATTAAGCGGGCTCAGTTTATGTGTGTGTGTGTTTTTTTTTTTTTCATTCTATTTACGGTTATCTGATTTTCTCGCACCATCGCACGTCTATATGCCATATTATATGTATGCATAATACATTTTCCGCATTCCGTGCAATGTATGGTGTGTTTGTTGTATTAAAATATGCTTATGCTTATGCTTTTGTGTACTCGTATGTTGTGTGAGTATACATGTATTTTATGTATTTTATGTACAAAAATCCAGAGCGGAAATGTGTCGAGCTTAACGGTCGCGTCACGCAGTATGCGATTAGAGAGTTTACATTTTAAGCATATTTCTATATGGACCTTTTAGAGTTTTATTTTTTGTGTTTCGGAAAATTTATAAAATAAGAAAAAGACAGGTCCTTCTGCTTCTACCGCGCAAATATGAAATCGCAAAATAAACAGTATCCATTGGAGATGTTATTGTAACACATTAGTTTTTTTTTTTTTTATTTTTGCTTATTTTATAAGGAAAGTCAGAACTTTATACTAATTTATTTTTATTACAGATGATATTTTGATTTATTTATTGTCATCATATATGAGATAGACAAAAATGTAAGGTATAAAACAATAGTTACAATTATTAAGAAAAAAATAAGAGTTATAGAAATGGATTTAAATATGAATATGAATATAATTTGTCAAAAAAAAAACATTTAACTTTTCGGGTAAACGGCTTATTCTAATTCCAATATGGACAAACCACTTTCAGCCAAACGGCATTTGGCGAAACGTCATTGGACCAAATCGAGGACCAAATAGACTTCTAAAATACACAAAAAGCTATATTTCATAGTTTCATATGCCCTTCATTTTCGTACCTGCTTATCCTCGGGATTTTTGGCGATACTTAATTTAAGAAAGAAAAACTTTTACTTTTAGTTAATTTAATTATTTATTAATTTATTTATTTTAATGAAACAATGGTTTTATTTTATAGTTTGAAAGCAGACAAAACTAGTATTAGGTATCATTTATAAATAAGTTTATATTTTAATCTATATCAGTCTTAAACCAAAAATGATTTTTATATTATTCAAGGTTTTTTGCATTTTTTGGCATTCAAAAATAATTTATTATAAAACAGTTAAAATATTTGGGCTCGAACATTGGCTTTGGCTCTAACTATCTGAGCTTATCATAACGAATTCTAGGAAGCTTGCATTTTGCAAAAAATGTTGATTCAAAATGGATTTGGTATGAATGATGGGTTTATTGAAGGGTCATGTGGGCAAGTAAAGAACAAACATAAATTTATTAAAAATATTTAGTTATAACAAAACTAGTATGTAAGGAGGAGGCGACTTCTCCAATTCATTTAAAATGAATTGTACATTTCTAAAAAGTAAAAACAAATTAAAAGTACTAATTAGATAACTAAAACTTTTATTTGATAGCTAAGTCTGATGCTTCCTTTGCTGTATAAAGAACGTATATGTATGGCATAAACATAAAGTTTTTCAAAAATATTTTTTTTGTATGATTTTTTTTTTTTTATTTTGCAAACATTTTATAACGCATAGAGCCAAGAAATCCATGCCATAAAATCGAAAAAGCAAACATCACAAATTAATTAATTAATTAATTAATTGGCGTAATAAATTATATGTAAATAATAATAATAATATCAGATTGGGTTTTTAAAACACAAAACTATTCACCATTATATGTTTTACGCCAAGCCTTTAAAAAATGTTTGAGCATCTGACCAGCACCTGCAAGTTATATAAATATTACTTTCAAAATATTGTAATATTATTAGGATGTACAACAATACATACTTTCGATTTATTCTTCGATTAGATTTTTATATTTTATTGTTTGGTTATTATATTTCGTACATTTGGTACAACTCAATCTCTACTTTTACGTTGCTTTATGTAACTGTGAGGTTTTGAAAGTTCGGCCCGATGTTATGGGCAGCGAAAAACCACAGCGTACCACGTTGCAACCGAAATAGGTACCTCAATCGCGGAAGGAGAAGGAAAGTATGTGTGGTACTTTCACCTTCCCCCTTGGTAGCCTTCCTGAAAATGTCACACAGCTTACAGTGGACTGCTACACCCGTGTTGGCTCTACACGTTGCTTGGTCCAGAGAACGGCAAACTCACTCAAGCATATAACTGGAATCGCGAGATCAGATCAAGCTTGATGCTTCGGGTCCAGAGTGTGGCAAAACACTCAAGCATATGACTGGACTCATGAGATCAAGCATTCTACCAGACATATGCCCCTATGTGGCTCGGGCCGGAGTGTCGCTACCCACTCTCATGCTTTGTACATATGGTACAAAAAAACTGATTCCGTTTGGACGAATGAGCCATTTGGCCGAATAATCCATAATCCGAATGCCATTTAGCTGATTGGGCCATTTAGCCTAATGAGCCTTTTGGCCGAATGTCATTTAGCCGATTAGTCGTTTAGCGCTGGCTGCATTAAATGTTTCGCCAAATGATTTGTTTTTGCACATTTTCATAAAATTATGGATATATACGATTCAAAGGGTGTTAACTATAGGGTTCTATTTCACGACCTTCTATCCGGCCATTCCCTAGGGATGTTTTTATTTGCCAGAATGTGAATTTTTGATGTTATTTATTATCAAATCAAAAAATAAGATATAAACCTCAGAAGTTAGACAGGACTAAAAACAACAATTTTTGCCTTAGTTTTAGTTTAGAGTTAACGTTCGCTTTAGTGTAAAAAAGGTACCATGACTTCTAAACTATGCCGTATATATTTTTTTTATTATACAGTAAAAAGGTGATTTTTTTATTAAAAGCATTTATTCAAATTCTGGTTGTTTTTTTCTTCAAAAAAAAAACACTTTTTAAACTAGTAAATATGCCGATCATTAGAAATGCGCATTTTGAATTTTGTGTTAATTTAATTTTGTTTATTTTTTATATTTTTTTTAAATTATTATAATTTATAATAATATAATAATTATATTTTTTTATTTTATTATATCTTTTTTTAAATTATACAAAGTTTCAGTATAACAACACGACATAATAATTTTGAATGATAAAATTATACAAACTTTGCTCACGAATAAATAAAAAAGGCTCAGATAATAAATTTTAAAATATATCTTATATCTTTCAAAATAAGCAAAATAGACAAAAAAAATTAAACGACCATCCGTCTAAATGACTTATTCGGCTAAACGATATTCGGCCAAACGACATTCGGTCAAACGACATTCGGCTATATGACAATCGACCAAATGGCATATGGCCAAACGGCTTATTGGGCCAAATGGCATACGGCCAAACGGGTACATTCATAAATTTTTATTAAAAAACACACATTTTTCAAATTTCCGTATTTTATTTTTTATATTTTATTTTTGTCAATTTTTGAATATAAAAAAATATAATTCTTTTTGATTTTTGTGTTATTTTTTTGTTTTTCTTATTATATTATTTGTTTCGATGTGTTTGATATTTAGGTTAGAATATTTAATATAACTTCGATTTTCTCTATTTTTATATAATAAAAAAAATCGAATGTTTATTTTTAATTGTAATAACACAGCTTCTATATGTATTAAATGCAATTTTTCGATTCTTTTGAATGAATGTTATATTTAATTTATTTTTTTGTAGAATTAATCAGCCTTAGAATAATTCTTATTTCAACTAACCAAATATTTTTATGAGCATTTTTAGGTGTTTTTTCTAACCGGTTCGGCTGTAGTTTTGAAACTGTCATATCTTTTATCAATCTTTAATTTCTGTTAAAGTACCAAATAGAAAGGAACATCGAATTGAATTAAAAAATAGAAAGTAATAAAATCGTATCGAAAACCAAGTAGAATCAAAAACATCGAATCGAATGGAAGAGAAAATCGATTGAAATGGAGTATTGTATTACAATACGATTCGGGAGAAAATCGATTCGAATCGAAATATCGTCCAAATCTATCCAAAACTGTACGTCGAGATCATCGATCTCAAACATTGGGGCTCCGAGTGCATCGTAAACCTAATTGAATAGGCTGAAAATTTAGACCGCTTTCGTCTGCGGAGCAACGATGAGAAGTTAAAACTTGGTTTTCTGAATTTAACTTAAAATGCGTATAGATAAAATTAAAGGATATGTTTGAAAGATCCAACATTTGTTGTGGGAAAGAATCTATAGAAAGAAAGAAGAACTATGGAAAATCATGTGTGAGGAATGAGAATGGCAGGGAATGGACATACGTTAGGAGAGGCTGTTCTCAGGGATTCCCAAATGTAATCCCACTGCTTTAAGATGGTTATCACCAACAACGGCGCAGATGCAAATGCGTAGCTTAGATCTATAGAGATGACCTGAATAATTACCAAATTTATTTGTATACGAAAGGGTAGCTTTAGCTTGGTTACGTGTTGAAGTGTTTTAAAATTCAAAATCGCAAATAGGGTGGTTTAGTATTAGTATTTTCTGGCGGTGGCGGTACGTTAAATAATAACTTGTAGTAGTCCGATTTTATTGATTTGATTTGATATGTATTGAAATTACAAATTACGATTGATATTGTACAACCCAATTTTAAACCCCTTAAATTTAAATTTTTTAATAATATATATGTCATGATAATATATATGTAATTGTTTTTATTATTATGCACATTTAATCATATACATCACAAGACATGATTAAACAAATAGTGTCATAATTTTAATAAAGGTGCTATAAGGTTTTTGTAATAATTATATTTCTGATGTGTAAATAAAATTAAAATATGAAATGAAAGTGTATTTTAAAGGATAAAAAAAAATTGAATACGGTATTTATATTATATCGCTTTGACGAGACTTTTTATTGTAATTACAATGCAATGATTATTTATTAAAATTTCGTTTTTTAAGTAACTCAAACTTAATGGAACAAATTTAAGATTTTATTGGACTATTGGTTTTATAATCAAATTTGAATTACACACTTACATAAAAAAAATGTAAATAGATACTAAGACCGCTTTGCAAAACAACTAACATTATTGTTTCAATTAATATTATCAAATAGTATGCCATATAGTATATATCGTATATATAGTATATCGTTCTTCTGTGATATGTTTGAATAAAATAACTTATCTCCAGACACAAATCTTCTGAGACTTTATTTTTATCACTAGAGACTAGCCGGGGAATCATCACAATACTTGCACCAGTTAAAATAAACTCTATAAACTAATCGAATGTAATTTATCTATCTACACACAGTTGCTGTTGACTATAATAATTGAAAATCTGAAAAGCTGAATCTGTGAAAGTTTTGTGCGACTGTTTTATTTCAACTATTCGTCGTCAGTTTGTGGAAACTCATTTGTTTTTGATGAAGATTGAATTGTTTACTACTCGTATAATCTTAAACGTTTATGCTTAACAAATTATATTCATGAAAAATCATTGCAATTGTGTTTTCATGTACCACTTTAATTAATATTATACTCGTAAAAATAATTAGTTTTACCAACATGCCTCCTGTTTTTTAGAATCCTTAAATGTATAACCGCTTAAACATAAATATGTGCGGTAAAGCTTTGCGAAGCTGTGCCAGAAAACTATTATATTCTATATTATATTATAGTATACCATAAGTTCATGTTTGTGTTTGTGTGTTTGGCTGAGTACTTTTAATTAACCAAATTTATCGAGCTATCATCATACGGATATTTATTACGATGCTGTTTTGCAATATCATTACAGAGAATTTTCGCATCTAACGCATCCCGTATGCTGTATACTATATGGGTATATCAATGAGCAACATGCGCCTACACTGACTCACGACACTAATATAGATATATTTATATATAGATAGATAGAAAACAAAACTTTCCCTCATCCGAAAACTTTAGCAGCATCATTAATAATGTATGTGTGTACGCATACATCTATTTCTATACATATTGAATTTAATAGATACTTTATCATATACATATATTTTGTTCCACACTCGCTCTAGTGACTGTATTATACTGGAAAAACATAATATTATACGATCTTGTTTGTAAACGGAATATTTATTACATACAAAAATCGATTTTCTTCATTACTTTTTTTTATCCGTGTTTTTATTGATTTATGATTTCTGCAGAAAAAAACAATTTTAAAGAATTTCCGATGCATTAAAAAATATCGTGTCAATTTATTTTCCAACCACTTTTGTTCGAACGTAAAGCAAGCAAGCTCTGCAATGTGCATGCAACAATATTAATTATTTGTACGCCTCGCACAGCCTGAGCACACATCGAAGTTGTGTCGAGCGGTCGATGAAAGCTTTCTGGAGTACATGTAGTATTTGTATACAAAGACAACATAACAATGTATATATACAACCATACACAGAGACCAGACCGAGTGGTAATTTGTGGTGTAATCAGAACAGAACGATATAATTTACATTTTCTTTTGTGTTTGTTAATATAATCAATACAAAGAACATTTTGGATGCGAAAATGAGGTAAGAGTTGAAGACTTATTGTACGCATGAATAACTTAAAAAAATGAAATTTAAATTGATTTTAAAATAAATCAACAAACCAGTCTTCTTTGGAACAAAAGCCAGTATCACCTTTGTAAATATGATGAAAAAAAGAAAAACGGCGGCATGCAATAAACGCCGTTGATTTGTATACTAAAGAATTTACAACAAAATACATTTATTTTTACGAATTTAAAACATCATAATTAAACACCACGGACATTTATATTTGTGGGAAACATAAAATTATCAGCTCTCTTATCACGCGGACAATCGTATTCACTTTTGTTACTTCATGCAATGGACTTTCATCCCACAGACTTTCATACAATGTTTCTACATCCCGCGGACCTTCACCCCGCGGTATAATCTTTTGTTAATATTGTACATATAAAACATAACAAAAAATAAATAACAAAATAAAAAACTATAAAATGTGTACGTAAGTCGGTGGGATGATAGTCCATTGTTGGAAATTCTACAAACTACATGCAAACGGTAGCTAATTCGAAGTCAAAACTGACAAGTCCTATCACCTAGAAAAACCGGTCGTTACCGATTTTCTATGTAGAAAAATCTGTCATTACCGATTTTTCACCAATTTTTATTGAAAAAACTAATCGCCACCGATTTTTTCTACAAAAAACTGATGCGGTCAAAGTTTCACCAAAATTTAAGAAATTTTAAATTTAAAGGATACTGGGGGTAGATCTTTTCTGCGCTTTGCCACACAATATGCCAAACATAATTTGCTTTAAACTTTTTGATTGTTTTTGATTAAGAAGAATACAATACACTTTTTTTTGTAGGCTTTAAGTTTTTGGCGAAAGTACACTTAGGTATTCGAAATTTCACACCAACGAAACCCCATTTTTTACTTTTTCTTTATACCAACACAAACTACATGTTAATTGAAGATGCATAGTAATTTGTTGTTCTGAGAACCGCAATGTCTGTATGAAATGACATTGAGAGTAATTGTTCTAAGGAAATTACAAAATGACCAAAATGACCTACGTAATACAGATATCCCACAACTTTCACTTTTATACCCTCTATCCCCCTTAAATGCAAATTTGGGCAAACTTTTATCCCCATGGCTAGAAGATTTTCCCAATTTTTTACATTATATTATATATTTTCCTAATAAAATTGAAAATTATGAAATTGCTCACCTTTGACCCGGAAAATGGTGGATCTTGTCTTCATATCCATGTATCATTTAAAAAACCATCTGTTCACTACGTAATAAAGAAAACCCGATCGATTTAAAAATACCTCTATTTAGGACTATTTTCTACCCCCCGGAAATAATGGGTTAATATACTGCATGTTTGCCAAATATATTTTCAAAAAAACAGCAGCACATGCATAAAAGCCGCCACCAATTATCTAGAGAAAAAAAACAGTTAAAAATTGCACATGCACGGAATGCGTTGTGTTTTCTCATAGAAACTATGCCAAATTTTGGTACTCAGCATTTCAAAATATTGGCGATATTCGAGAAACATATATATTCAACTGTAGGTACACATTAATAATATAAATATGATTTTTAATTGAAAATGTTGTAGGAACATAATACATTGTACATTGTACTGCTCCAAAATGTCATGCACTTGTGCCAGCAGCCCTTCAAATAATACGTAGTTTATTTAAATTCGAATCTAAACATCACAGAGCGCGCACACAGAGACCACCCCACACAATTCCGCCTCTTCACGAGGAAGGGGTGAGAGTGCTTGCACAATGTGTTTCATGGAATTTAATGAGGCTCAAACGCAAATGGAAATACGTATATAATCGTCGAGATTTAAATGAGATGACTTTTAATAATATATATACATTCGGAAATAGCGAACGTATTTAAGGAATTGTTGTACGAGGTCTCGCTTTATATTATATTCCGTTCGTTTCGCGGAAATTAATGCAAATAGGAAATGAAAAGTTTTAAGCATTTACAGTACGGGTGTGTTGAACGAGGAAAAAGGACACATACACACAAAAACACATCCACTGCTGAATTTACTTATAATATGCCACACAAAAGGGATAATTTGCTTGACTGCGCTAGCACACCCACAAGGGATTCTCGATGGTGTAGCGTTTCCCTTTTTTCGGTGGCTTCGAAGAAATTAACTGCACGTTAAATGCTTGACGAAAATAAATTATGCTTGTTATATATAATATATATCTAAGAGGTGACTGTGGTTTTATTTGAGAGCACGATGTTTGGAGTATTTGTTCACCTTTTTGTCAAGGTTTCTGCGGGTTTCTGTGAGGAAATCGATAGCCAACCCGACCTTTTTTAGTGAATTTGTATGATTAATTTCAACCAAATCTGTTCGTGAAATTTTGTGCGAAAAATATAAAGTTTTTTTTTAATACGCCTAAATTGGTACTTATTCAAGTATGTATTTTGTTTTTCATGTAAAATTATTATTAAAAAGTTTTCACTTTATATTCTTAGATCAAAAAATGCTCTCTGATGTCTACAATGGTAGAGAACTTTTGTCATTAATCACGATGCATAACTTGCTTTAAAAGTAAATTAATATCAGAGCTGTTTATCATGGGATAGAAGATTTATAATATGGGATGATGGAATAAGCTTTCTTGTCGTAGAGTTGCATGTTATCATATATATTTTTAATATATATATAGCCATAATTGAGTCGGAGATTTTCCTGTCAACCGACACCGAAGCAGAGTGAGTAAACGCTTTTCCTGGAGGTTCGATTCTCGGCAAACCGAAGTTTTTCTTAATGAAGCATTTTAAATCAGTACTTTCGTCTTGATAGAAATAGCCTATATCTAAAAAAACATGTGTATGATAGCGTTAATGATTTAATATTTCGAATATGAATAGAAACCTGTGAGAGGTCCCCCATCGTTTTTTAAATATGTATTTCTCTTTTACACCAAAAGCCGAACATTTTTTTATTAAAGAATCATCAAATACTCAGAATGAAACAACATCAAAGATCCTTGGCTAAAAACAGACTCGAGTTATGATTTGTATTATATTGTAAAAAGAGACGCTAATATGGGTTGCTTAATTTTTTGTAGAGATTTTTTTGAAAGTATTATAAGTATACTGTAATGCTTTTTTTATTATACGCTAAAAGTAAAACTAATCACTATAAATAAAAAGAAAGATTTTAGTATTTTTGAATTATATACTATATACTATTTTTTAGCTTGCAGATCACACTGTACTTTTCTTATGTATTTTGGCCCACTTAACATGACAATGGCCATAAAAAAATTCTATAGATAGGATTTCGAGATATGTACGAGTATTTGAATTAAAAATCACACTTTTTGCACAAATTTAAACATATATCGATTTAAAGGTACATTTGTTGACAATACTATTAAATAAAAATGGTGACGCCCAGTAGTTTCGGCGCAATCAAAAGAAATTATTTGTTTGACGATACTGGTTTTGATGTATGCTAAAGTGGATAAATATTGTTCTCTATTTTACGAGAGCTACATATTTTATGTTGTATCTGCCCACTGTTACGATCTTTCTCTTCAGCAATTCCATCTTTATATAATGCTATGTACTATGACAGAGAAAGCTGCATTATTTTGTGTAAACACCTTGTAATAAATTGTTCAATTCCGTCTGGATCAGAAGTTTCGAATGTTGTTTCGTTTGAAAATTACTACAAGCACGGCATTTATTTGATGTGGCTAAGTTTAAAGAGTTTAGATTTTAGACGTTATAAGTTTTTAATGTGTAATAATGAAATGAAAATTAAATAACTTGGACAGTACCACACAGAATTTTTAATCAATGAATATAAATAGAAAGCTTAATAAAATTATATTAAAATGAAGTGATATTCTGTCGAATATTCTCAAAATTAAAAGCTAACATCTACATGAATAAAAAATAAAATTGTTATCGCCATAAGTAAAAATGGGAACATACAGTGATTTATAAGTATTTTTCCATAACCGACGAAGATCTCCATAATTTCCACTACATATAAAGTTGATTTGGTAAAGTGTTTGATAAATATTATGTAAAGATTATTAATTTTGACACTGATATCAGTTAGACACTCATAATAAAACTTAATCCGCAGAAAAGTAAGTGTTGAGATTGAACACGTTTAAATAATTATTATCTATGACCATTTGTAGATGTATCTGAAGTCAACGATATGTGAGATGACCCAATTTTTAACTGTATACATCATCTGCAAAATCAATAATAAATATTGAGAAAAGAAGACGATACAAAACAGAGCCCTTCGAAATCCACACATTATTCTCAAGTCACTAGACAAATGTCCATGAAAGCAAAAGTCTGCTTTCATGGACATTTGTCAAGACGTAGAGCAACTTTAGGATAGGATTTAATAAGTTTAGTGGAAATGTTTGAAAATCTTATGAAGTAATATATTTAATTAAACACAATCGAAATCTTTCTTAAACTCAAGAAAAATAATATGTAGCGCATGTGAAAGACGTACTTTCGACATCTGATGAGCTGTGAGTAAGTGAGCAATTGCAGACCAATTTTACTTTCTCACCTGTAAAGTAGGAGAGAAAATAAAAAGTTGAGTTGAGCACTCATTGCAAATTTTTGTTGACGTGTTTGGCATCATGTTGATTAAAAAAGGAAAAGGACAAATGATCAGCAGCGAGTATTACTGCACATTATTAGAGCAATTGAAAGGCGAAATCACTGCAGAACGGCCTCACATGAGGCGATTTTTTTCTGCAAAAGTCAACGATTTAGGGATCCACTTGTTTCCCCATCCACCTTATTCTCCGATTTGTCCCCCTCGGACTATTACCTCAATAGATGGCTCATCAATATAAAAAATCATCTCGCGCGAGGAGATCATCGACGCCGCGAAGGAGAATTTTGCAGTACTTAAGGAAAATTACTTTTCGAACGGGATCAAAATAAAATAAAAATAAAAAAAGTGACGAACTGATTGATGAGAGTTCGAAAGTTCTTTTCTTCTAATATTTTTTACTGATGAAAACGAACTAGTTAGCAGCGTCAAACTAGATCACACCCAAGAAACAATTTCGGTTAAAAATTGTAAAAAAAACCGTCAAATATTTAGTTAAAAACGCACACTTATAAAATAATAGTTGAAAAATAGTTATATTTGGGATATCGTTTAACCATCTCCTATTTTTGGTAAAATATTGGTAAATGTGAATACTGCAAGAAAGATGTTAAATTCTGGGAAAATATACAACTGAAAATTTACATAAACTTCCTTGAGTTATTATTCAGTTTATTTCTAATAAAATAAACCAAATATTTTCGGTCCTGCTTAACTTAAATTAGACTATATTTCGTTTGCAGAACGAAAAACTTTTTACTAATATAAAATTCATTCATTTCTCTCAAATTTAACTAAAGTGACAGTTTAAGCTGGGTAACTTTTCTATCATAAAAAGAAAACAGTTTTGAAAAACTGGTATATTATCAAATAGAAGCATTTCAAATTGTAACAGTGCAAATTCGGTTAAAATGTATTACTAATTTAACCGTACAAATTAGACCAAAATATCACTATTTTGGATGTATTTTGATCCCATATTTTACCTTAGTAAATCAGAATAAATGAATATGCACCAAAATTACTAAAATGTCACTGTTTAGAATTATAACAACAGTTGAATTTCGGTATATTCGACACCGTATAAAACAAACCAAAATTAACTGTTTAAAGTGCATGATATATTTTCAGTTATTAATAAATACATAAATAAATTTAATAATATGTCACAAGCTACAAAAAAAAACAAAAAAAACGTTGACGTTTCAACATCCAAGGAATAATTAATGGTATTTTATTTACCAAAATATTACTGAGAATCATTGTAAGAGTGTAAGCTCACTTTTTTATCAATGTTTTATAGATAAATTTTGGTAATTAAAATATCATAAATTAAAAATTAAACCTTAATAACTCAATTTTATTTATGAAACTGTCAATATATTTAGTTTTACTCAAAAAAAAACTCAATTTATGATTTCAATTAACAAAAATTATCTAAAAAACATTGTTAAAACAGTAACCATAATTATTAACTAGAAAAAGCATTTCTTAATTTTTCATCTAATAATTTAGTGATATTTTTAATAGTAAGTTAAATATAATATACATCATTTATAAATAGGCCCTAATCCGTCTCTGAGTAAATATAGTTTGTGTTTAACTTAAATTTAACTGAAGTACATACGTAAATAACCTGTTTTATTTTACTGTAATTTATCTGAAAGAAAGTAAATTTTCGGCATATTTTGACTGTAAATTAACTGAAAAGTTTTACTGAAAAATATTCTAAACCTATATGGTAAATTTTCGGTGTTTTGATTTAAGATATTTAGCTTTTATAAGTTTATTAATGGTAAAACATGGTAAATGGTAAAAAGTCCATACAAAATCTTCACCATAACTATTTATATACAAAAGATTTAACAGAATTTTAACCGAATTCAGTTAAGTTCAGTGTGAATAAGAATTAAGAAAGAAATCGATAGATTTTGTTTTTATTGCTCTAGTAGAAAGCGGTTTGGCCGATAATGATTGCACAACAAATTGTCGCATAAACGAAAATATAGTATACTCGTTATGCTGCGTAATAATACAGTATGTGTAATATTTATCAGTAGTGTACGTATATAAACAAAAATATTAACTCGAAAAAAAGGTTACCCAAATTTTAAAAAGCGCTTTGTAAAAAATCATATTTTAAAACTTGTTTTTCACGATATCTCAAGACCTACTCGATGTATTGTTTTAGGTTTTTTTAAGTACTTACATTTTTTTGGATTCAAACCGAAATTAAGATAATATTAAAGAGTGAAAAATGTAAAAAAACTGAAATACTTGAAAACAACAGAAAATAAATAATAAAATTAAATAAAAATATTTGTACCAGATAAATTTGAAAATTCTTCAGAATTACATTTACACACCAAACAAAATCTACATAAATAACAGACTCGATTACACATATCCAAATTCAAATTTAATATTGAATACAAATATGATCCAAACCGCAAATAATTGTACAGTGTCAATATCCCAGTACGCAAACGTTTGTTTATTTTAGAGTATTTCATTATTTGTTTATTTTTGTCCAAAATGTTTACACACCGTTTTATTCACCCCACTTGTGATAAAATTCAATTGTTTAATTTATTTTGAACCATAAATATTCGGTTAAATAGCATTCGGAAAATCTCTCCAATTACAAATCACAAAATACATTATTTTTAAACTCACCACTATCTCACAATCAATTCAATTTAATCCTTATCCATTAATCTTAAGTGCTTCACCGCAGCTTCTCTCGACAGTATACAGAACGCGTAATCCTCGATCCGGAAATACAATCCTACATATACACGCACAAACACTCTGTAACCCCCCCACACACACAATCAGCAACAACTCGCAAATATGCTAAGTCAGGCGTGCTAGAGATTTATGTACAACACGTATATCCCTTTATAAATTGACTTTTAAGTGTATCATCAACGCGCGCACATGTGAGTGACAATTTACAGTCGACCTCTCGCACCACCGCACACTCGGCACAACACACACGCTAGCCGGCCACGAATAATGTCGCGCACTCACCGCTCACTTCTATAAAAACACGCGCGAACTTTCGTGTTAAACTTGTCGGAATCTAGAATAAAAACAAATCCCGTCTAAACCGGTAAAAGGAAATCTCTTAATTTGTTTTTTTGCTTTTTTGAACAGATACTCCGTGATACCGTACAATGACTACGACCTTGGAATATATGTATATATATATTTAAATTGTCAAGACGACCGAACGCGATGCGAACGCTTTGAAGTGACTTGCAAAACTGAACTGTTTTTGACTAACGCTAAGCGAACACTCAACGAGCAAGTTTTCACTCAATTTTTCCTGAAAGCACACACACACGAGTACACGGTGTCAGGAGAGCTTTCCCGAATCGCACATGACACAGAGCGACTCACAGAATATGAAAGTGAAAGTAAGCGAATGATTGCACGAATCTAACCTATATGTATGTAACATACTCTACACATCTGTGTGTGCGATAAGAAAGCTCTGCGAAGAGAGAGAGAGAGCTTTCGGTAAATGGCTGGTCCGCTCTGGTGAAGTTATAATACGCAGCGAAAAACGAATAACCATTGAACATGGAACGCGGAACAGTTTACGTCCAACGGTCGTGTCAGGTAGATGTGCAACAGTTGTTTGAATTTAGTTTGAAATTTGAAACGTATGCGATGCACGAGTTGGAATTGAATTAGCTTTATATTGGAGTGCTTTCTAAGGGTGGGTCGGGATTTTGGGGTGTTATAGTTACAATTCTTGTCAATTTGCGAACATGTGAGGTGGTATACTTCCAACATTGTACATATCTTGTTTGAAGTATATCCACACTATATTCTCTCAAATTATATTAAATATTTTGTACTAGTTTTATATAAAGACTGACATATAAATTGGCAGCCAACAACATAGGAAAATTCTCTTCACAGGGCACTTATGGAATATATTAACAGACAAAATGTTGTAGCTATCATTTGATGAGATTTTGAAAACGGTGAACAAGGTCGTAGTTGGACAATAACGATATAACAATTAGGGCCATTGTATTCAAGTACTCCTAAAGTTAAGTGAGTTAAAACCGCCTACGTTGATCTCGCTCTTTAGGGTTAATTGAATAAGATATATGTTAATATATAAATAATTCGCAACGGTTGTGTGTTTTAAATGCTATCATGATTTGTATGTAGAATACATGGTTAGATTTGTTTTCTTCGCTGTAACACGACGAAGTGGACCGACTTCATCTAGTATTTTATTGATTTTTACTTGCGTAATAGCACTAAGCAATTTGTCGTAGTCGATGGGCTCATAACCAATGGGTTTATCTTTTTTTCGTGGCCTGATCGCTAAAACATTCAAATAAAATAAAATATTTGAAATTAATTCATCGAACCATACTTGATTAGTTTAATACATGGTTCAAAAAGTCCCGGGAAAAATGATGAAAACAAAAACTTTTTGATAAAAATCGATTTTACTGTTTAAAATAGTTTCCTTCGATGGAGAGCCGGTGCATTATCGTCATTTCATTATTCAAACGGTCCAATAACACTACGTAATAGTCGCCCGTGATGGTTCTGTTTGCCTTTTTGGGCGCTTCGAACGATTATCACCCTGTTCTAACCATGTTCCGACTGTTTATTGCACAGCTCTAAATTGGCCTCCGAATCACCGACACGACGTTGCTTTAAATCAATTGTCAGCAAACGCGCACAGGTTTGCTACTCTTTTTTTCTGATCACAAAGCAATGTTTTAAAAATGCGAAATTCACTTTTTTCTATTGTTTATGAAATACCAAAATCAGCGTCATTCATACAAAGACTTCTTACTTACTTACTTCTTAACTACTAGTAGTTCCAATAGGAACTGGTGTCTTTAAAACGTTGTCTGTATAAAACCGCATTCTTTTTATAATATTTTTCTTGCTGATGTTGAGTACCTTTCGAGCAATCCGTCCATGTATATTTGCTTCATATAGCCGTCGCCGAATCGTTTGTACTTATAGTTCACTTTTGCTCTCAGATATAAGTTTTTGACGTATTTTTGGAGCGGACAATGTAGGATCGGCTTTTGTATTCCTAGGATGACCTGTTTGGCCAGCATAAGAAAGGCGTCCCTCTTCTTTAAATGCTTTAACTGCTTTAAATACGGAAGCAGGACTTTCACCTACAAATAAGGCAATTTTTCTGTATGTTTGCCCTGCATTATGTAGATT
>JANSTU010051918.1:0-20603 GCA_027564075.1 Bolitophila hybrida
AATGCCGGAGTGTTCTTCATTTTCGACTTGCTGTCGTGCCGCTTAGACGCCCCTAATTTGCTGTCACTTGTTCACATGAACGTACCAGCTCGTGTTTTGCGTGAGCATGACTTTCTTAGAGTCAAAAGAACTTCTTATGGGCAAACAGAGCCAATGATGTTTATTTATTTACACCACTATATGTATTTTGTAAACTATAATAGTATATTGTAAACATGTAAACGATGTATGCAGTCACTATTTGAGAGGTGGATGTCCAACATAGTTGGAACGATTCCATCCTCACTTAGTGATGAGCATTTTTTTTATAAATATTGATAATAAACAGTCAGTAGGGGTATTCCCGTTGATTGAAAAAAAGAGGAGACTACGTTTGCATTCGGAATTTACCAAGATTGCCTGGTAGGCAATATATAATATGACATGAGGTTTGACCAGTTCTCAATATAAATATTGAATGGTAATTCTAACTTTGATTTTTTTTTCATATTTCTTAATGTAACCCTTTATATTACAAATCTTTTACTTCTTAATATACGCGGGTATTCTGTCATAACTTAATTATATAACTATTGATAATACCGACCATTACCAGCATCAATAATTATTCCGCCAGCATCAAATTTATAATCAAATTCCATAATCATGCATAATACAAAACCGTGTAATTTATACAATAATAAAGTAATAAATAATTTATGTATCTTTTTGGAATCTTATCCGACCATCATCATATTCATATAGCATTGACCCTTTTATATGCTCTCCTTCGCATTATTTGTCCACTATATGTTCGGAGTTCATATATATATATGTTTCATATGCATTCCTATAATTAAATGTTCGTTTAGGTTAATTAAAATTCATATATTATATACATACATAAATTCCATTGAAAAATACTGCGCAAGCATTTGATCGAAAGCACACAGACTCTTTAATTTACACTATCTTACACTATATATAGTATTTATATATATTATATAGATATTTGCATTCCGTATTAAATGTGCAAGTTATTTAATATGCAAATAGTAAACAAATTTAATTGTTTTGCGTGTGGAATGTCACTTGAACAAACATTGAATTATGGATAACAATTCAAATCTAATCTAATTCTGAGTGAATTCCATTTAGGCGATCACAATTTGAATAACAAAATTGTTAGTTGTTTATTTACATATTTAATATACGTGAATGAACGCAATCAATATATATATATATATGCACTAACTTCCGAAGATTTTAATTCTCTAACCAACATATATTATAGACATACTCTGCAAATCTACATGGTCGTGATCATGGTTATCTCTCTCTCTCATTGTATCCTGTAATCTCTTGTGGGACATGAGGCCAGTGTGCGATGCCGCACACCGGATTCGAGTGATCAGGTCATGCTAATGTGCTCTTTGTGCTGTGCTAATCTATTAGAGCTACTGTGCTCTAACACTAACAACACATCCCCGATGGTTAGGAGTCTTAATTTGCCCTGACGCGACTCAAACATTTTTGAGATATCTCTATGCACCGAGATCTATCTTGTTATTTATATTCGGAATCGTGAATCATCAATATTTCAGAAATAGGCTATTAATAGAGCTACATTCGAAAAACACTTTGTTCTACCGGCCGGAATTGAACCGGCGACCTACCATAAGCCAGGCCAACGCGTTAACCCACTCGGCTATAGCTATGGTTTGATTATCAGGGCAACCAAAAAAAATGTAAAAAATGTCCCGTGAAGCTTTAAGACATTTCACAGCTGACATACCAATTTTGTATATTAAGTGACAGGTAAACTTAAAGATCTGTATCTGTTATATTTCAAAAAAAAAGGCGTAGCGCGGAGCAAATTTCAAATATACTGCGTAGCTCATGTATCGCCCGCACAGAACTTAGTGACTACAGCGCCAAAGTTGGCCAACAAAATCAAAATGATTTGATTTTGTCGAACGGTGTTGGGCACACTTTTGACTGAGTGGTGGCCATTTTTTTTACGGACAGTCAAGAGTGGCATGTGTGCGGCCTGCGTTATATATAAATATAAATACTAACTGAAGTAGCCAACCTCGTTTAACTTAAATTCAGGGGTATATATATATATATATATTTATTTATATGTATATATTTCGTCTGTTCCCACCTATGTTCTGTTCTGTTCTGTCGTTTTCACTGGCTCTGAATCGTCGAAACCATTCTTCCGCAGTTCGAAAAGATAGTGTACCATCCTCCAAAACACCATTTATCTCAAATAGCGCGTATTTCGGCGTTAGTGAACTCCATGCAAAACGTCGTTTTTTAGGTTATGACAAAAAGGCGGAAGGGATATATTTGATATATTTATATACACAACTATATTTTTTAAATCTTTTTGTGTATTTTATATAAAATTAAAATTAATTTTTGTGTAAATATTTTTATTTGAGCCAGAAAATATTTATTAAAAATATTATTGATATTTTTACTATACTTAGCCAGTTACAAATGAAATGATATTGATATTTTTTACTATACTTAGTCAGTTACAAATGAAATGTACAATAATAAAATCAAGCGTATGCTCTCAGTGAGAGAGTTTACATTTCTTCAAATATTTAGAATAATATCATCCTTTATGTTTTATGATGCGTTTAAAACGTATATATCTCGCTTGAACCTACTTACTTAAATACAGATCTTGCAAAAATTCCAAATGTTATATATATTTTTAATTGGGGGCAATAAATATTTGTGCGTACATTGTACATAAAAATATATAAAATGTAACAATATAAATTGGGTTATTTATATATTTTTATTACTTCTTTGGGATTGGGTTATTACCATGCAAGACAAAAACACAGGTATAACTCATGTTTTATTTGTTATTTTAAAAGTGATCAATTAACTGTTTTATATTTACAGCAAATTAGATGATTGAACATACCATTTTATTTATATCTGATAGTCACACTATTTGCGAATGTGATTCTCCGTTTACGCTAATACACTCTTTGGATTTTCGTTCAAGCCGTACATATAACATAAATATATTGTGCGCACGCGTTCAACACAAACACACACATTGAAACATGCACTGCATACAAACGCGCAGCTAAGCGTCGTGCTCGATATCGAACTCGATTCTCGAATCCTCTATGCAAACATATATTATATCCATTTACACAAATGTATATGGCTATATATGCGTATAAGCAACACACATTATATTTGTTATATACATTTTTTACACACGATAAACGCGCGCCGGGATGAGTGTATGATTGAACGATTGAAGCAAAAGGGGAAATGTGCGCTCTACGCTGTTTTGTGTTTGTACCACGCTCTACGCAGAGAGTTTGCGCTGCAAGAGAGCGAGAGAACCGATTCAAATGCACAGCAAGAGCTCTTTACGTACAAATGCGGCCATATTGAATATTGTTAGTAAAAGGACGCCACCGGTTCTGCGTCTTGAAGCCCGCACTCTCAAAACTCAATTCAACAAACAATCAAACAGCAAGTTGCACTGCATTTAGAAGCATCGCTCGTTTTAGCGTTAGTCGAATTTAAGCATTTAAAGTGTACGTTTGTGTTTTCTCGAGAGTTCTTCTGCGATCGATCGTCTTTGTGTGTGAAGAATCATTTTGTATATCATCTGATAAAAAAATATTCTGATAAATAAATCAAAAATGGCAGCCGAAGTAGCAAACAACCAAGTAGCCGATACGACTACAACAACAGAGGAGACCACCACCACCACAACTACCACTGTTGTGGCGGCCAAAGTTGACGAAACCGTCAAGGTGGAGGCCAAGCCCGATGAGGCCGCCGTCGCTGCCAAAAATGCCGAAAACAACAGCGAGGCCCCGGCCGTTACTGCAGCCGCTGCTCCGGCCAAAGTTGTCGCGCCCAAAATTACAGTCCACAAAGCCGACTTCGAAAAGGATATTATCTACTTGTACCAATTCTCGCGAACCCCATTGTTACCCTCGCTGTCGCCCTACTGTCTTAAGGTCGAGACATGGCTGCGGCTCGCCGGTCTTAAATACGAGGTAAGTGTTAAAAGTGTGCATTTTGTGATTTAACATAAAACATATTGTTGTGCGTGGATTACTATTTACTATATAGTCGACTACTGGACACTATTTAGAAATTTCTAATATGCTTTATGCTTCATGTGTTGAACTGTAATTTGTTACTTTCTCAAATAATGTTAAGCACACGCGAGCTCGCGAAACAGTCGTTGCATTTAAGTTTTCGCTATTAATTTTTTTCTTTAAGTATAATTTCTGCACAAAAACCTGTTATCTCATCTCTCAGATCTCGTGCAATGTTCTGCAAAGATGAGTGCGAAAACGCGATTTTCTTTGGTATTTCTTTGTGTGTGTGTGTGTGTCTTCGTTTTGAGAAGAAGAAGTACGTGTCGTGTTAGAGCGCACTGGACAAAATCTTGTATTCTGCACTATAAACTGCATAAATACCATTAAATACTGTCGAAAGAGCAAAAAAAGAAGAGTTAAGCTTGAAGTGTATAGCAAAAAAACAAC
The DNA here is from genome assembly GCA_027564075.1 of Bolitophila hybrida. NCBI lineage: Eukaryota > Metazoa > Arthropoda > Insecta > Diptera > Mycetophilidae > Bolitophila > Bolitophila hybrida. The sequence continues at coordinate 4,530 of JANSTU010051918.1, forward strand.
GTTTTATGCGAACACGAACAGACATTTAAAACGCGCGCTGCTGCCGCGCCCCGCCTTGTTTAATTAGGTGAATTGCATGGATGGCTGGGCAATTGCTTTTGTCCGCATGCGCACCTCGAGCATGGTCGAGAGAGGTCTGAGGTCCATTTAAACTTGACGATCCATGACTTTGACACGCAATTTCAGTGTTTCGATTGAAGTAACGTTGCACTTTTTTTAAATAATGCAGAAAAAATAAACATGCGCAAATTAAGATAGATTTATATTTTAAAAGCAAAATGGAAAACTCGAACGCATCGATCCGTCTCACGCACCCGCCCTTTCCCATGAAACCTACACTGTTTTGTGTGTAAATGCAGATTTTTCTCTACTTTTTTCTCTTTTTATAATCATGCTCATTTGTGTGTATTATATTAAAAAGCTGCTGGTGGAGACAAGACTTACGGGATGCATAAAATAGGAACACACGAATCAATAAAGTATGGAATTTGAGGTTATGCCAAGAATGGTGGTAGAACATTTCGGCTGCAATTTTCGACTTCTGCGACTTTGTTGTATACGCATGCACAGATTCCATTGGGTCATACGTGACCTAGGTTAACCTCAAACGGACATAATACATATTTTTATATTGTTTGTGTCTCGGTGAAATTGAAACTGGTTTTGGTTAAAAGAAGACAATGTTTATAAAAATACATATATTTTGTATAGACTTTTTTAATAAACCCATGTCTTTTTCTCTAAATCAATAATTGCTAAGGTCACCCTTCAATATATCCCGCATATCAGGCGATGAATCACACCGGGGTGTCCTGGCGCCAAACGCCGTTAGCGTGCTGGCTCGCCATTAATTCCGCGTCCAAAACACCCATTATGCTCGCACGCTAAAAACACTAAAACACTGACCCAATCAACCAATTTCATCTAAATTCTTTCGCCGCCCCAACTATTTTTAGTATACACAAACGTGCACACGCACAAATTCAAATATACTATATAAATACATTTTCACTTTGCATATTTACACATTTAGAGCAACTCGCATTCATCAAATATTTATCAAAATGTTTACCTAATATTTAATAACATCAACAACTCGATAATGCTACGTATAACAGTTACAATATACAAATTCCAAATATAATGTAACCGTTTCTTATTGTGAGCTAGCAGAAAGCTGCGATCGAATATTCGCTCGCATAAACAATTCAATCTTCAATAATTTCCAAGACGCACGCATAGAATATAAGTTCCCTCAAACTATTTTAAGTTGTATCAAGATATGGGTGGTGCAATATGGTGATACATTACTTTGGCATATTGACTATTTGCTTATGGGATGTCTGAGATGGGTGTTTAATTAGTTAATTAATTCTGTTGCTAAAGCTATTTTCGTGCCACCACCACTTATGTATATTCAGCGCAGGCAAACACAGAAAATGTGTGTGGACCCAGAGATAACACACTTTCAGTACAGTACAAGAAAACCTCTCCTCATAATTACGAAAAAAATATAATTACAATTTAAAATACTATGTTTAATCGCCGCTAATTTAACAGCAATTCAACTTAGACAGGCATCGCATTAGCGCATGTAGAGTAATTTGCAAGACATATGCATGATTCATAATATTTGCTGGTTTGTATGATTCATGCGATATCTGTTTTAATTATACAGTGTGAATATTGTGTGTGAGAATGTGGCTACTTGAAGAGAAAAAAAATAATAAACAAGTACATACCTACATAATTGAAATAACAATATGGAAATTGTGGTTTCGTGTGGTGAACGCGTTCATCTCGACCACGCGTTTACCTTGTTTGTTTGGATTAAATGAGTTTTGTCTGTTAGTGTACATTTTTTTTGATTTTCTTGTAATTTACGTTAAAAAAATTTTTTTTAATACAAAAAAAATATATAAAATAAAAAACAAATAGGAAATCTGGCCTGAGCATCAAAAGTGTGACATAAATGTGTTAACCTAATAAAATATCAATTATTATAATCGTTTACGAATAACATGTGTAATGGCAAACCTATACAGAAAAAATAATTGGACTTGTAGAATTAAAACATACTTATTCTTTTATAATATCTTCTACAGTCTTTAGAAAATTGATGAAGTATTCTTAAGATGTCTCGTTAGAGCTCCTGCATAAATAAATAAGACTCGATAAAATTTATTAAAAGTTTCCTAGAAAATAGACTGTAGATTTTTTAAATTAAATTGTCATAGTATATTCATAATATAGTATACTCTTGCAAAAAACGAAGATATTATCAGAACCCAAATGAAAATTGACCTAGACCTCCTGGAACACTACAGCATGTTCCACCCTATGAGGGAAATAACCTTACCTTAAAAAATTGTCCAATGAGATACATGGTGTTTAAATCATGTTTGGAGTGGTACAAACCAACACATAATTATTTTTAACTTTGTCAATATTTCTCCCAGGCTGAATTGAATAACCAATTTTATAAATAATTAAATTATTTACATACAACTTTTTTATATAACGCTCCCACTAATACTCTATACCTCGTACGTAATGTACACTATTACTATAAAACGTGACAATATCTTCAGACAGATGTCCATAAATAAATATAAATATTGTATATTTATTGAGTTATGATAATAAATACAATTGCACACTGGGCTATTCGCAACTTTAGAAATCTCTAAATTACTATATCTTCTCATTTAAAATGGTTATTCGCTTCTTTAATGACCATAATTATACACGAATGACTATCGCCGAAGCTCTTCCACACATACACATACAAACTAAACTTGGAAAAACTAAAAGTGTTACAGAAACATATAGTATAACTAATTTTATTGGAATCCAATGGGCACGCACGCTTGCGTGTTCAAAAAACCGCTTGCTTGTAACGAAAACAAACATTGCTCTATTATCCAAGAAATAGTGAATACGTGCGATTTATCTCAAAATATACAAGAACTCACACGTATTTTGTATAGCATAGTAATGTTCAAGTGGCCAAATGGTTTGTGTTGCAAAATATTTAAAGACGCCACAGAATTAACAAAAAAAATACATTATACATATCTTGGTATATAATTACTTCCAGCTGTTATATATTCAAAGTGTTGTCTTTAAGGAAATCGATGATAAATCTGGTTTCTTAAATTAGAACCAGATCTGTTATATCTTCAATTTTTCATTAGGCTAAAAAACACACACACGCACACCTCATGTAATATAAATAAGACTAAAAAAAACTTGTTACGAAAGTATTCCCTAGTTGCCTCTTTCATTTTATCGCCGTTGTATTTTTTTATATCTCATCTAATTTGATTCATATATACATTTATCTTATTTAGAATACATGTAAAACAGTAAATATTGCTACCTAATGTATTTGTGATAACAAATTACCATGATTATAGATAAGTGCGCGAGCGTGCTGCACATCAGCCAAGCCCACAAATTCAATACTTTCATATTTCGAGCACTGCGATTCGACCGGCAAAACGTTACAGCTAATACTCGACTTGGCTTGATTTGCAATTTACAAAATCAATAACCGCATCAAAATATATGTGTGTGTGCACGAGAGAGTGTGCAAATGCATTACATTCTAATGGCAGCAAACCAAAGACCACACTGTTTGTGTATGAGAGAGTTTTAGTATTTATACGCTAAATTCATTGTTGCGAGTGCAATAACCAGCTATAGTAACTGGCCGTACACTCACATACATAAATGCAATATATACATAAAACCTGATTTGCAAACAACCGCAGAAGAAACATAAAAACTAGGATTTCACAATTTCGTTTGCATTGCATTTCCTTCGTGGCGTGGTCGAAGCCAATGACAATATAAATTCCATCTCGAAATGCATGCTAATTAAATTTAATTGTGTATACAGTCGAAAAATGTAATCGTACACATATGAAAAAATGTCGTTAATCCTACCAATTGGAAGATTAGGTGTAACGATAGCAAGGATAAAAAGTGAGCGCGCGTGTGTGTGTAATCAAGGGTCATCTGGTGACAAATTCATGTGCATTTTTGTGTGTGGGTTTTGTAAAGTGTTTTATTTGCATCATTTAAAAATTGAGATTTTATTTTTCTGCAAATTTAACAAAAAATCTAATAAAACTTGTAAATTTTCTGAAAACGATTTTTTTGGATAAAGCAAAAGATGATCTTTTGTTCTATTTTCCTTTTTTAATAATTGAAATACTTTTGAATACTGATAAAACATGTCTTATCGTTTTGTTGATAAACCAAAGTACATATTTTTTTTGGTGGTATTAAATCGAATTATTTTACCTTAATATTAATTAAAATTTATTGAAATAACTGTCAATAATATTGAAAATGGCCATCAAATTAATATTTTTTCTAAAAATTAATAATAATTTCCTGTGGACTAAATATGACGGTTTAAAAACCACAACGCATTTCGGACAGTAAACCTAGAGGTATAAAAATTGACTAACACAGTTAAGACGTTACAAGAAACGGTTTTAAACTTGTTAATTGTCGATTTGTATAAAAATAGTCTGTTAAACGAAACTTCAATGATTATGTGAAAAAATATATCTAAAATGAGTTATATTCTCTGAAGATAATAATAATACCTGCTATCCTTATATAGACGTAGCCTTCAGTATAAATACATTCAAGGATAAAACCAACAAACAATTATTGCATCCAAAGATGCACAAAAAGCTATGAAATATATTTTTGCCTGACAACTCGCTCTTTCTTTCACTGTCAAAATAACAGTGCAGAATATTTTTAAAGGGAAATGCGCTGCTTACCGATTTGTAAGTATACTTCGAACAAATGTTTAAAATGCAAACAAATACACAGAAAAATTAGCCTGCTCACACACACACACAAACATACGCAAAAAGATCATAAAAACACATGTTGACCATCAACAGTATTTAACAAAAATAAACGCTGTCCTTTTTTGTGTATAGATGTGCGCTGCGCGCCACAAGGCACATTTTATGAGGGTTACTGAACATGCGGAACGCATATTTCGGTATGTGTACCCGCGTGTCAGCTCAAACACACGCACACACTTATACACATGTGGTTTCGTTGGATCTTTTCTATAGGGTGAATTATGACTTAACCAAAATAAATTTCAATTTAAAAAACTTCTTTCACAGTCACACATTCTCACATTTGAAATAAAACCCGCATTTCGACACATTTCTCTTTTATATTCTAATTAAATCGTCTCTATAATTTTAATCGTATTATCCGATTTGATTAATGCTTCAGAATATAGTGCTTATAATAATATACTAATAGGAATTATTGTCATCGACTTTAAAAGGGGCACAAGCACGCAAACGAACGCTCTACGTTTATTCGGCATTTCCGTGGGATTATTGCATATATGCACGCGCGCTACAGCTACTACTGCTGCCAACGCACGTACACGGAAACCGGTTTCTTGTGATGGCTTTGCTTTTTCAGGGTGTATATAGTGTCTTCTATGCACAGCACACTCTAAATTCTACACCATAAGAAGTGAACAGCAAATTCGAAGCATTTGGCAATATTAATTGATTACTGTTTTCAGATGCACCATGAAATCGGGCGGGCCAAGCGAGGAAAAATTCAATTTGTTACAAAAATGTGTAAACTTATTTATTTATGAATTCACGTCTGTTTATCATTACTGTTTTTTTTTAGTTTTTCTTAAGTATCCTGCAGCTGAGCAATATAATATCCTAACTAATCCAACAAAACACAATTCTATTTATTTTCTTCGTAGATCGAAACTCAGAAACATCACTAAGCGCCTTTTATTTATACATATTGTATCTGCGAATGTATTTGAAGATGCATTAGCTGCATAAATTATAATGCATTTTATTTTCTTTAGAGCAAAAGTAGCATATCCCATCTGGATGCTGATACACACTGCGGGTGTATGTGCAATGTGCATGTTTGCGTTTCATGTAAATGTGTGTGTGTATATATGTGTGCGTGCTTGCAACAATAATACGAGTTCCATCTACATAAAGGGTGCGGCATTTTGATGCATTTAATACATAGTTCTAAAGAGTTATATAGTGAATTGCACATAACATAGTACGTGTGAAGTGCTAACGGCGGGCGTCGGTTGGCGGTAACGGTAATGCAAATTCTCGTTATCGGCACAGACCATGCTTATTTTATCCAACGGTGTCGCGTCATTGTAGCTCATTTACTAGTTATTATTTTGTTGTTCGAAATCATAAGATTCGATAACAAATCTGACTCATAAAATCGAAAAACAATTTAAAAATTATATTCTTTGTGTCTAGACATAAAATCGGTTTTTGTGTCTGTATGTGTGTGTTTATCTGTTTTGCTGAGAACGATATTCAGAGTATTCATGTATACAACAACTTCTGTTCTCTATAATCTGTATAGTATATGGATATGTTTGAATAAAAATGCCGGAAAATAAAATGGAATTATTGATTTTTTCTGTCTGGCTGTTTGTCTTGAGCAACGAATATCTAAAACTTATAAACTTCAAAACTATTATATTTTTGCCCCCACCAAATGGGATAAACACATCGAAAAGAGAGAAGTATTTGTTTTATTTTGATTATTTTAAATCAAAATACAAAATACTAGTATTTATCAATGTGGAAAGAGTTTGAACATTTTGCACCAAATTCTGACTATTTTCTCTAAGGAACATTTTCTGGATATTATAAAATATTGTCAAAATGATTGGCTAATTCTTATATAAAAATGATCAGAATCGATGCAACACTCATATTTTTAAAAAGTCGACATTTATATTAAGTATTTTAAATGTTTTAAAGTTCCGGATATTCAAAAAGGTTCCTCCCCATTACATATTGTATACTATTGCTAAATTGCTACCAATTCTAATAGAAATAAATCTCTATGAATTGCATTGCAAACCGATGTGGAACGAGGATTTAGCCACTCTAAACAAATTTTATCCGAAAATAGGACTAGAATGTGCAATTAAATGTTAAAAGGTCGAATTAACATAAAGTTATATAGATAGCAAATTGGCAATATTTTCTTTAAATAATAACAAAACAAAAATAATTGTCAATAGATGGTAACCTAACATTTTCTGAAGCTTTAAAATGTTTATCAATCTTATTTTTGCGATGTTTTTTTGTTATTCCATATGGCAAAGCTAAACGCTTCACATACTCGAAATGATCCGTAAATTCTTTTATTGACCGAGATCACATCAAAGACGTCAAACGCCGAATTTCGTTTATATTTCTGTGCATGTGTCTTATTCCCCATTGACTCATTATTCTTGGAATAATTAAAAAAAAATGATCCCAACGACCTAAGCCACCGACGCGACAGTAGCAGTTAACAAGTACCATATAAAGCACCAAAAGATATATTAAAAACAAAATAAACGGGCTTGCATTTCTTTAGCCACAAGCCGTAGTTTTTCTTCCGAATCAAGTGCATGATTTAAGTGCACATTAACGTTGGAGCGCAACAGCACGTCAGCGAACAAATCGCTCTTACTTTATACATTTATACATTGTTGTTGTTCTTTGCTCCTGTTGTTGTTTTTATTATAATTTATGATCATTTGGTGGGCATGTCATTAAAAAAACGACTTGAGTTTGTGTGTATGCTATAAATTAGATAAGACGGGAGTTTACACTGAGCAAAATGCTTTAAAATGATACGATAACTGTCGTATAATAATTTATAATTATTATTCTAATTAGTCATTGCGACATAGCAACATTGTGTGTTCCCTATAGATTACGGATAAGCGATGATGCATTTTAAACTGCGTCTCAAATGAATTTCCGCCAAATACAGTTAAACCGATATATTCGGTGTTATTGTTATCCGGATGTGCGTCCTAGATGTACATTTTTTATATACTTATCGATATGAATGTTTTTTTTTTTGTTTTCTATTGCAAGCATTGCTTTATCATCGTTAATTTTAATGGACATTTGCACAAATCTCTAATGTGAAAATAGCACACACATCTAAAATAGAAGCATATGATTATATATAATATTTACATATTTTATTTGTTTAATACAGAACATTTATATATTTATTTGCAATGTAATCAAATATCTTGACGTTGTTTGCCAATTGCCATGATTTAATATGTGTTCGAGAATATGCGTGTTCTCTTTCGCATAACTGTTTCTGTTGTTCTGTTGGTTGATGAACCTAAAAACCATATACATACATGATATATGTATATCCGTGTATATACAATAGTAAACATACTCTCGCACGCGCAATTTATGTGAGCACTTGTTCAACTGTGGATGCACATTAAACGACAATTTTCCAAAGTGCACACAATTAAACAATTCAGGCGGAATGGGATAGATTAAAAGAAATGCAGCTTGCACAATCGCACTTGCGCTAAGGTCAATAAACCAATTTATTTTTTGTACACACCGAGAACGCATCTAAGAAAGCGCGCGAGCTCACAAACCGGCGTAAGAACACTCCAGACGCCAACGGTTTCTCGGTATGTTATAAAAAAAGCACAGAGCATCATGTTAGTTGGACTTCATGCATTCCGAGCTCAAATGTATGTGCCTTACAAGATTAATCATAATAATCATCCTCAATTGAGTATAAGATTGTATGTGTGTATTTGTGTACGTTGGTCCACGCACAAACACACACATATTCACATGCGCGCGGTGAACAGTTGTTGACTTTGTTTGTGGCTGATACTGCAACTTTATAAAGAAGCCGTTTCCCGTTTTTGATTCAAGCAAGACGTACGATGATGATCTGCATCTCTTGACGCTCAAGTATTTTTTTGTTGCGCACAATATGTTTTTATCATGTTAATCTCGCACATAAATGCACTCATATAATTGTGAATATGTATGTATATGCGTTTTTTTATTGCCTAACTATCAGTTTACAGTAGTTTTTTTTCTCGAAAGAATCTACAGATAAATTAAATGTTCAATTCGTTTTTTCTGTCTAGCATTTTATTTTTACGAATGGGTGCGCCTGCTGCACTTCTTTTAGTTGGCATATTTTAAGTGCAGCATTTTAATTTTAGATAATTTGAATCTAAAAACGATTTCTTCTAGATAATAATTGAGTCTATTTTTAATGTTAATTAATATAAATATAAATAAAAAAATATAATTCAATTGAGCAGCTGATTTGGGAGACATTTTTGAAAAACAAATCAGTGGGTTTTGTTAAAGCTGAGTCAACAGTGTTTATTTGTACTGTAAGCAGACCATTCATTTGTTAAACTATAAACGATATGTTATACACATACACACATAACATCACCATTTGTTTTGTTTATTTATTCAGTCGATACACATAACGTGTATATCACTCAAGCAGTACTTTTGATACATGTTAGATGAGATGATTGTTGTTGGTGTCTTCGCCTCGCCCTTCCTTAAATAGCATAACATGCACAAGCCGTTTTGAACCAGTCGTAGATCCGTAAACAGTTTTTTATGTAAATGCATTTATGTATGCTCATAAAGGAAGTAACAAGGAATATACATACATGAGGCGATAGAACATATTAAACATTTTATTATTATTATATATATGAGCTATACCATATTATTTTATTAAAAGTCTTAAAATTAGTTAGTATTAGTAGTAGTATGTTAAAATTAAAAATTGCGATTTAATATATCGTGGAGGCAAGTTAGAAAAACAAATTTAATCAAAAACTGCAGATGCGGCTGTATGAATGTTTTCTAAGAGTGTGTAATATGTAGAATTGCCAATACCTCTACATATGTTCATAAGACTACAAAAAATATTTACACATTCATGATCAATTACATTATACTTGCTAATAAATACCTCAAACTACCGGTTTTATGTGTCCAAAATCCAATATAACTTCCGGTTTCTACAAAAGTCGCCTATGTTTATGTGCAATGTATATATCTCGTCGTATATATGTACTTCATTTGATCTTAGAGCACGAATATTTCAAAATAATGATTCACACTTAATATTCTCTGATGTGAATATGTGAATATACTTATTAGTTATTATACGAATTATCAATATTATTAACCAATATCGTCGATCGTGAACTCTCGTAAAACAATTAACAAATCAATTATCGTAGAGTATATACTATATAGTATGCTTCAACGAATATATGCAGTCTTTCCGGAATGCAAATTCCTCAGCTCGGCAACTTGAGATTCCACACAACATGCGCGCCTCTCAATTCGTAGTGCACCCAGTGTGTATATACAAATAAATTGATATTACTCAATAGACTCATTGAACATAATAATTAATAATTTCACAATTGCGTGTAGCAATTTTATGCTAATTCCTTTACGACAATTAAAATTCTTATCACATTCTTGCTATTGTGAATAATTATAATTTATGGTAAACACTTTTCAAGTGCATATATACACTGTAACATATAATACATGCGATAGGATGGAATGTAGTCCTATGCTTCTAGCTCGAGATTAGATTATAAATTTTGTTCTTTTGTCTCGAGATTATAATAAATAATATACATTTTTAAGCGTAATTCCGTTTCCAATATAAAACTACGGATATGCCATGCACTTAACTCATTATGTCGTTAGAAATTTCAACATTGAAATATGCAAATTTCTCAAGTACAATGCGTTGCGAAAAAAAATTGCGCGCACCCTTTTTCGGAGCACCTGTATGTTTTCACCGTAGCACGCGCATACATAATTTAAAATTAAATACAAACCACAGCGTGTGCGTGAATTGAATATAATACCAATGCTCTATCCGCGCAAAACGGAAGGAAACTCGTCTTTTTCATAGGCCATATCATTTTGCGCAACATCTATTTTAATGTATATGTGTGTTATGCCGAGTGCGGTCTCTCCAACACCACTATTCCGTCGTTTAATAATAGATTTACTAGTATTTATACAATCTGAATCGCAATTATTCAAAAGAATAGACAAAACACACAGAAAGAACAAACTTTATCGGTATGCAGGCAAGCACGCGCGTGCTAGTGCATTTAATTGCTTTGCTTTGTGTTATATATGCCAAACTAAACTAAATTATCGGATTATTTAGATTTTTTTAATGATTATTAAGTACATCGAGAATAATAAACGACGTTGCGTCGCGGTGAGATTTGCATTGTTTGTGTCGCACAGACCTTGGTCGGATATAAATGATGTACGAGATTCCAACGCTGATTATATGCTAATATTATTCATTGATAAACTTCCATAAAAAATCATACAAAAAAAGTATATGATCAGACTAGCTGTGGCTGAGCTGAATAACTAAAATTTCATTTTGAAATAGTGCACTAAGTCGTTTTAATATTTTGTCTGGAAATTATCCTATAATTCATTAAAATGACATTTTATATTTAACACAGAAAATCGATATGCATATTTTCATAAAAAGCTTGATTCTGCTGACACAAATATACGCCCTGAAAACTCATTCAAAAGCGTCACACTCTGCATTTCCCTAAAATGAGTTCAGAAAACTAATAAATTGAATTGAGTACATCTGATGTGTGGTACACATATTTATTGTAAAATTGCGCTTAGTCTATGCTACAAAATCCTTTTACTTCCTTAGTACAAATACACACACACAAAAAATAGAAAGAGAAATATGATAAGGTTTTGTGTAGCACCAGCCATTTTCCCCGGTTGCTTCTGGTATTTGTTTCATATTGTGGGATGGGTAAGGGTGTTGATTTCGGCTCGCCTGTCACTACCATTTTTGGTATGAGATACACGTAGCACCAGCGCACGCTCCTCGTTATGTGTATAGTTGCATAGCAACAGAAACGTTTCCCAACAACAATTCCGGGACGACATACTGAATACGATCAATAAAAGAGCTTTTCGCCTCCACCCGGCGCTAGGCGTTCTCTCACTTGTCCACGTGGCGTTTTATGCGCATACAGGACATGCGCAGTCACATCCTGGCAAAATATATAAATTGTGTGTGTATATGTAAAGAAAAGGGTTGTGACTCGCGAGTAGTGCGATTCTCGTGCAACGCAAAAAAGGCGGTGTTGAAATTAACACCAACAACGTTTTTTTATTATGTACATCAAAAACAATAGTCGATTTTATCCATTGTTCATATCTACTAATTGAAATGACAATCATCAGATAACATTCAAAGATATTTTAATCATTTTCCTTTTTTATTATTTTCCAGAATGTGGATCATAAAATGAAACTGCGATCCAAGAAGGGTCAGCTGCCCTTTGTTGAGCTGAATGGCGAAGAGATTGCAGACTCAGCAATCATTATCAAGGAATTGAGTACCAAATTCGAAAAAGACCTAGACTCATCTCTGACCCAGGATCAGCGCAACATTTCTCATGCCACCATTTCTATGATTGAGAATCACTTGGTCTGGATTCTGTTCTGGTGGAGGACCAAGTACCCCGACCAGCTGTTGAAGGGCTACAAGGTTAACCTTCAACACGCACTCGGCGTGCGCATTCCAAACGGAATCCTCAATTTCTTCTTCCGTTTCACATTTGGACGCAAGGTTAGTATGCAATGTACAATGATTGCTTTTTTATATAATACTTTTTTATTCGATTTTCTTATGGTTGTGCATTTCTTATGCGTTTCCCTATAATTTTATTTGTTGATGGTTGTTCTCATTGTTCAGTGGTTCCAGGGTTGCAAGAAAGTAAAGGCCCAGGGCATCGGTGTACACAAGCCCGAAGAGATCGAGGAGTTTGGCAAGCACGATTTGAAAGTACTGTCCGACATGTTGGCCGATAAACCATTCTTCTTCGGCGATGAACCAACAACGGTAAGTCTTTAAATATTTTCTAGCAGTTCTAATCAAAATATTAAAAAAAAAATATATATATATATATATTGTATATAGTTGGATGTCGTTTCCTTTGCCGTTCTGTCGCAATTGCACTTTTTGTCTAAGGAAATTGTGTGGCCATTGAGAGATTACATGACAGAGTCATGCCCGAATCTGATTGGCCATGTATCGCGAATCAAGGAACGGTGTTTCCCTGACTGGGAGGAGATCTGCTCGAAATTGGACTTGAATGCCCATTTACCAAAGCCAGAGTAAGTCTCATGAATTTATATTTAAATTTGAATATATTTTACAGATTTTGTTTTTTGTTACAGGCCAGAGGTTAAGGAAGGCAAGGAAGGGGAAACTGAGAAGACCGCCGAGCAGGAAACCAACGAGTTGGATAAGAACGAAAAGGAATTGGAAAAGGAGAAGGTAATAGAACTAATAAACTAAAGTAAATAAAACGTATCTAACATTTTTGTTTGACTTACAGACAGAAGAAATCGAGAAAGAGAAGACGGAGGAAAACAAGGAGTTAGAAGAAGCTAAATAAGTTTATTCTATCTACAAAACATGGACGCACCACACAAAAACATTTCAAATTAATGCTTAAAACACATTTTTTTAAACAAAAATTATTATTTAAGAATTTGACAAACAATAATCGGCAGTTGCAAAATAGAAGAACCCAGACGAGAAGGTTGCTGATTTTATATAGTAAATATATTCTATACCACTCGGATGAGTAGTTATGACATACTCAGACAACATGTAAACGCAGAAATACACATGATCAAAACTAAACGGCAATCATGACCATTTTAACCCATAAAAAAGTAAAAGAAAAAATTATATTTTTTTAATTTTTTCATAATTTTTATATTATAATTTGTATAAAACAAATATTAAACAAAAATATTTAAACAAACAAAACGCATACATACATTCATATACATACACACACTAAACGTAATTATATTAGTATATAATAAAACAACACACATATAAAAAATGTGCGTCTAACAACAACAACATCAACATATTTGTGTAATTGTTGAATTGTACCCTGTCCACAAACATTTATATCCGTAAATAACAATATTAAATATAAAACATAAAAACATGCGAAAGTCTGACACACATTTTTTTAATATGTATTTTTATTTTTAGTTTTTTTTTAAGACTTCTGTATATGCAAATTTTATAAATAAAGACTTGTTTTTATGATTTCCAATTTTTTTCTTATGTTCATCGTTATTATTTTGTACACACAAATTTTTCACCGAAACCCACCACCATTTTTTTTGTACACAGAAGAAACGTGCCAATGTTATCCGGAACGGAGAGACGCACTTTAAATACACAGTGTGTGCCCTATGAAATGTTTTCTATAGTAACCTAATCCCCCACCCCTAAACGTAACCGTTGTGTTTTTTTGGTATATCAAAAAAAATATTCACAAGTAATATAAATATAATAGTAAAATAATAACATTTTAAAATGTATCGAAACATGTAGAAAGAAGCACAAACTCACACAAAACCACTGCCAACGACGACTTTTTATATCTTTTACACATCAACAACAACAAAAAAAAATGTTAGTTCTCGGGTCTGTTACTAGAATCTTTATGACCCGAACAAACATACTATATTATATTATGTAATATATATTGTGATCAGCAAACGAGTACTCACGATCGCTCAAACTTTTTACATTTTGTACTATTTTTTAGAACAAGGCTAAAATCAAAAATACACATACACACAAACAAACAAACAATTTTCTACGAACTGAATTGAGCGTAGCTTTCTTAGCTTTTTGTATATGAACATTTTGTATGAGTGAGTTAGAGAGATAAAGAATAGAGAGTAAGACCGAGGGCATTAGATATAAAGGAGCACTCAAATTACATTTAATGAATTCTTCTAAACGAAGTCTAGCGCTAGCACATGAGTTTTGCTGTAGGTTTTTTTCTAGTAATATCTTTGTATAATATTTTTTTAATTGATTTTTTTTGTAATTGATCAGGGCAATGCTGTGCTTTTGGATTTTCGTTATGTGATCATAAACAATGTAACATTACAGTCTGAATATAACAGAGCAAAAAATGTAATCAACTTGGTGAGAGAGCGGTGCGACAAGTTTTTTGAATTGTTCAGAATTTCTGTCGTTTTTAAACGATATACAATAAAAAACGACAAACATTCTCTTTAACACTCTAATTAAGAGACATATAGATAAATTTTTAAAACCATAATCTTAATTTTGTAAACGTTTCTAAGTAATATACAAGACAAACAAAAGTATATAAAACCCAATCCAATTTCTGCATTTGTGAGATATGCGTAAAATGTCCTGCTCAGTATTTGGGCATGGAGATTTTGCTAGTTTATCCATGAAATAAAAGTCATCCGCGTATAATTAGCCGATAAATAAAGTAATTTTACCAAAATAGTTATAAAATCATACACATCATTTTGCTTACGTACATAAAATCATTTTTGATTTAATAATACTATACTTTAAATAAAATCGCATTTAAATAATAATAAACCATTTTCCGTATTAATATTATTATTTGAAAAACAAATACGAACAGAACTAGGAAAAACTATTTCACATGAAAAACGGATCGTGAAAATCAAATATTGTCTGTTTGTTATTCAATGTATTTATGTACCCAACTATTATTCTCAATATTATTATAAACATTAAACACCACAAAAATCAACAATAGTCTAAGTGTGAGCTTGAATATATTAATTATTATATATTAAAATAAGTGTAATCTGTATTACATACATGGAATATTGTCAATAAAAAACACAAAAAGTAATATTTTGTTGTTTTTATTTTATTTTCATTTACTTATTTACAATTATTGAGCATATCGATTGCATGCTCATTAGCTTGTGGGTTTACGTTTTGTTAAGATTCGCTGTGGAATATTCGGTTAGAAGAAGATAATAGACAAAATACGTTTTAATTATAATGCATATTCTTCGTGCACGGCTTTATTCAAACAAGTAAAATTATATTTATTTATTTATTTATTTATTGCCAACTTGATTTTTAATATAGGTATATACAAGGTGTGGAGACTAAATCTAATATTTATTTTTTTAAAATGATTTAGAGCGACAATTGGTCTATTGTATCATATGAGATAAATTGCGATATCTATCTAATTTTTAATTTACAGTAATAGTATTTATGTTTAATGGTCACTAATGTCACTTGTAAGTGTTTGGATTTGGC
>JANSTU010051929.1:0-20602 GCA_027564075.1 Bolitophila hybrida
GTGCAATTTAAAACGAAACTTGATATTGAATGCGCATTTTATTTGTGATATAGATAATTCCATATCTTCTAATTGCGCAAGTAGTTTAATTGACTATAAAATATAATATATAGAAATAGATTATTTTTATAATAACGAGAAATCTGAACATACATTTTGTATCATAATAATTATGTGCCAATTTGGAAGGTTTCGCTTTGATGATTTTATCTGATTATCTTTTTAGCGGCAATTGCAACAATTTGGACTAACATGATGCTTTCCAGTATAATAAGGTTTTTTGTAAAAATATACTCCAAGGATGGATGCACTAAACTCAAGTGGAAAAATCTGAGTTTCTTGTTCTTATTAAACACTACTATTATAGACCATAGATAGCTAAGCTAGATAAGTATTATTTAGACTCTGCAACGTCCAGCCAGATGACTCAATAGTGTGTACGTCAGTACACAAGAACCCGTCGAAATCCATGATATTATTTTGAACGACCCCATAGTTAAATTGTTTGCTTTCAGAGCAACAACAAATTCGTGTTATGTCTTTCTAGCTGTTTTTGCGACTGCTTATAACAATGAATGAAACATGGATTCATTACAACACACCATCAGAATTCATTCTCTGGGTGAAAGTGCTCCGAAGTGTCAATGGACCGGAAAATGAGCATGAAATAAAATTCTATCCTAAAAAAATATAGCTTTAAAAACAAGTAAAGGACCGATCATTGAAAATGTGCATGTTGGATTTTGGGTTTATTACATTTTTTTTCGCGTCACGAATTTTTACCGAACTTTTCCGAAGACATTGTCCTTTTCCTCTAAATCAATTTCAATGATAAAAGTAAAATCATAAATGGTTGAAAATTAATTAACGTCCGCATTTGATAGAATCCTCTATCATCACCATAATGCGCATACTCAATCATCGCCAGTCGCACAAAAAAATGCACGAAATCGGTTTTGAACTTGTTCGGTTTTGATGCCTATTTTGTAGATCTTACGATGGACTACTTTTTAAACGGGATAAAAAAGATAGACAATCGTTGAACTTTTAAAATAAAACCAAATTTGGCAAAACAATCTTATTAGTTCATTCAAAATAAGATATTTGTGAGAGTTATCATGTTTAGTTGACCTAATGTCTAACTTCTAGAGGTTTCGCCAAAGAGTTTTTGTCAGGTGGATTGCATTGAGTTTTGTGTTCACATCTTTTAGCAAGTTTATGTTAGAGGGTTTTATTAAAGTCAAAGGCAACAGTGCCGAGATTATAGACTGAGAATAATACGCTATGAGAGTCGTTTTATTAAACAATTGTTCGGGTTTATGTACTAAATTTAAGTATATGTACACTTCCATACAAATATTATATATTCCATTGGACTTGGATATTCGGCATTTCTTTTCCTATCGGAAAAGCTTATTATACGCAATTCTAGCAAGGCTAGGTCAGCACTGTGCAATATTTGGGGCAGTTACAGTAATAACTCCCGAAAAAGCTTGTACTTTTTTATGTATTTTTAGCCACATTAATATAATTAATGACAAACGGTTTTATACTTCAACGAATGTATTTCAAGAGGGTTTACATTTTTTTTTTAGACAAAATCTAATGAAATGCCGGAAGTATTGTAAATTTGCCAGTGGACCTAAAAAAAAGGTTTACGGTGATCACCGCTGCTGGTAACTGGATCATCTGAATCAAAACCCACAGCGGGAATCATTAGTTACGAGTATTATAATATATTATATAATGCTGTTTTTGTTTTGTTTTGTTTTTTACTTGAATTTCACTCATCGTCCAAGTTCAGGATAATTATATATATAATAAATGATAAACATGACTAGTGCCTTATTCTTAGCTGTAGTAGTTTTTCTCGGTTTGCAAGATCGTCTTTTGATGCGAATTTCACCAGATTCATTTTTTGGGGTTACTTAAACATCCACAGCTGTTGAAATAAAACAGTTATTTTGAAAGAAACGTCCATAAATGTTAGTGATCGTAGAGTATATGATATTGAGTATTTCATGTCATCTACTTAACATCAATATAGTGTTCCTATTTTTATTCAATTGGAATTAGCAAATTTAATAGATTTTAAGTAATTGTACATAACTAAATAAAAAAAAAACATATTATTGTAATCAATAATATTATCGAAATTAAAACCTATCGAAATCATAATGAACAATACCCAAAATAGGTAGTCGTCGTGGATGTCAAGGAAAGCAACTACTTGCCTGCATTTATATACGCCATATTTATCTGGTGAGCACACACACCACAACCGCAGCACCACGCGCTTACTGTCTTAAGAATTCTGCTGTTCATATTGATCTAAGCTAAGATAATATATACCTACTATATATATATATATGTAAATAAACATCGCGTGACCATACACGCACAATCATGCGTCAATATTTACATAATTTATTAGGCATTTCAAGATAAATGCTCTTGCATACACAGACACACATTTTCGGATAAATGTATAATCTGATGTGTGTGCATGTGTGTTTTTAAATATTTCGCATGTGCTTACTGAATATATATATATAAATATATATAGTATATTTATATCCTACACATGTATGAGTAAAAATAGCCAAAAACTTCATGCGTGGGCGGTTAAATATCTGTATATTATTATATAGTCGCACACTTTGCGCATTAATATGTAAATAAAGTCGAAGTGAGGAATTCTCTTGTTTGAACTCGGCGAAATGCATTCAGCCGAAGAGCGATTTAGTATCACTATTTTAAATAAGTATCACTAAATTTTAAATCTGGCCTGGAAAGTGTTTGATTACACAGCCAACTTATTGTGAACACATAAATTGTGGTTTTAGTCTTAGAATTCGAAGGAACCAAGAAATTCACTTTTTGTGCAGACAGATATTTAAGAATTTAGTTTATTTTTAACCAAACTAAAAGTTTTGAATAAGTGAAATGACAAATTCTTTTTTATTCTTCAACATCTCCTACGGTCGATACAGCGATGCCAACGATTTTCTAACTTTTTAACCTGTTTGAATGGCCGAAAAGTACTCGTTCGGAAGGTCTCCAAAATATGGATCAGTTTCAGTTATGAGATTACCGGTGAGCCATCTTTTCATTTTTTTTCGTTAGATAACATCATCGAACATGCTGCCAGTCTCTTTATAACATTCCCAAGTAACAAATTATTACTAATATGGTAATTTTGCTAATTTTTGGTCATAATATGCGATTTTTGACTTTGTTAACAACGTCGAATTAGTCATAATTTTTATTATGCAAATTTTGTGGCCATTTAGTAGACTTTATTGCTAAATTGTTTTCAATATTACGATTTAATCATTTTTAAATGTACACATTTGTAATAATAATGATCAAATAGTTTTTGTTTGCTAAATTGAATTCAAATAAATTAATTAGAAATACTAATGACTATTTTGTAATAAATTCGACTAAATGACAAATTGTAAATATCCGCCATATTTTCTATGAATTTTTCTTTACACCTACTTTTTGGTCTGACAACCATCGAATTTTGATTTTAAAAATATAACTCTTATCTAAAATATAAATAATATATAACACTGATTATGTGACTAAATTGTAAATGATATTAGACAAATTAGTCTTTTCCTTTCTAAATCCTTAAATTCTTTTTGTCAAATTCATAAAATATCACTTGGCAAGTTCAGCATTTCTACATTATGGGCTAAAATGGGCTAAATTTTTAAAATATCCTATATACTTCAATGTATCAATAATTTTATAATTTATGTTTGGTGTTATAGTGTTTTTTTAAATAAATAAATATCGAGACTGACGGAGCTACAGAAGAATTACACATTCCCTAAATTCCAGAAAAAGACAGACTGTTATTGTGAAGCTTTCTCTTTCGAATACAGTTTACACATTTGTATACTTTTTCTGTAGCAGAGTAAGTCTCGTCTCGTTTTCTTGTACTTTTTTATCTCCATAGGACTTTACTTAATTATTTCTTTTCATATTCATGGTTGGTCCATATGCGGGGGGGGGAGTTACCTCGTGTAAGTTAAGACCCGCTTCGAAGGACCATGTCGGGGCGGGATCCCTCGTATGAGTTAGGATCCTGCTGGAAGTACCTCATTTTGATTTAAGATTCGGTTCGAAGGGCCCTGTCGTGCCGAGGTGTGTGTGAAAACAAACTACTCGTTGTGGCGTTTTGTTTGTAATTGTTTATTTCCTCGTTGAACCTTTCCCTTTACAGGTCGTTCACAAGTAAAAGAGGTTAGGTTTTAATACTGTTTAACCCTGTATATCTTGATGTAGAATCAATTCCATTCTGGGCCGTGGATGCATAAGTTTTTCAAAAGTTTTTCGTAAACATGATAGGAGGCAGATGGGTCTGTAGGATTTTTCAAGGTGTGGGTTTTTTCCGGGTTTTCGGATGGCTCCGGTTCTGTACGCTTCGTTGAATATATCCAGCAATGCTGTTTTTCTGCTGTTGCAGAATTTTTGCCATCCTTTGATTTTTTGTGCTTTGACAAGTTTCTTAAACTGCGTATGTAATATTACATAAATAATTCACGATTCTTGGCCACCATGTCTTAAAAATAGGAAAATGCTTCTCGGTTTTCCCTGTATTTGGATTGGCATTCATTCCACTTTTTGGATTGAGATGCTTTTGCACAGCGATTAAGCAGGTTTGTGAGTTGTTTGTATTTATCTGTAAACGGAATATGGAGTTCAATTTCCTCCAATCCTAAGGGACACTTTTTCTTGAAATAGTTCCCAATTTTTTTCGTAAGATTGTATGCCTTAGACAGAACTTCTGCTTTTTACAAAGATTTATTACTATTGGTAGATGATCGCTGCAAGATGGGTGAGATCACAGGTCACAGGAGTAGATCGTTAAATCTATTGAGCTACGCTGTCGAGGTGGTCGAGCTATATGCTTGTAAAACAACCTGTATTAAATATTGTCAGATTATGATCGTCGAAGGCAATTATCAGTATCCTTGCTCTACTATCGTTAACTAGACCTAAGAGAATCACTGGTCCTCTTATCTGAAAGTCCGTCGATGTTCTGTTGTAAAATTGGACTGGTACTTGGTACATAGATGCAGATTTTAAAAGTTTTGTCACTCCACAAAATACAACTGACACAAGAACTGAAGCGCCCTACGTTCGCCAATTGGATACATGAGCAAAACCAAGTTGACAATGTATTTTCGACCAAAATCATCTTTTTTGATGTGGTTCATTTCATCTCATCTCTGTAATACTGAAATACCATCTCATCCGTAGAGGAAATCTTTGTTCTTCATACAGCCAAACTAGCTCAGGCAATATATATATATATATATTTTTCCGTTCGTTTTTCTATTTCTGAAATGTATTGGAATAACGAGATATCAAAAATGTTAATGAAATTGGCACTCTAACACTTCAAATTTGTAAGCGCAAAATCCATAGATAATTTCTACAATATGGTTGTTTGCGCCACTCATTTACCTAAAAATAAGATTGAACCCTCTCACAAATGACGTTTTTCCCCTATCTCACTTAAGTATTAAATAAATAATTTATTAATTTTTTTACAAAACTAAAAGTTACATTTATCTACATAGATTAATTCAAAAAATTTCACCAAATAATCAAATTGTTTACCGAATAATTAAAAAATATGTTCACTGAAAAATACACTTAATAAATCAAGAATGTCCAGTTAAAATTTCAATATTGTTTATTTATTACACTTTTATTAAATTTGTACCCATTGTACCCACGATGACGATGATAAAAAATGCTGGCTCTTCGTGACCCAAACATGGCTAAAAGTATAGAAAATATAATAATATGTATTTTGTACATTGTACAGTTCATGTACATTGTAAAAGTAATTTCTGTAACATATATTATATTTTTTAAAGTTCACTAACAACAACACAGACGGTTTTAATTAAGAAAGCAAATTTGAAATTAAATTGAAAAGCAAAGATTAGATCTGCTGACCTAGTTTTCTTTCGTCTTCTCAAATCGTACAAATCGCATAAATAAGCATTGAACTTTAAAGCTCACTCGAACCAAAGAAGATGCCCAAATTAAATTGAGGTAGAATACATTCGCGTTAGCACGAGCTCATCGAGCTGATCGCATTACCATTAAATTCTGATTTAACGCTTCAGTTACTTTCATTGGGAATCTGTGATATTTTATTGATTTTTGTTTAAGAGTAATTGAGTATATATGGGAGTGTTTGTCAGGAAAATATATTCCTAAATATACAGGAAATCATTTTTTTTATTTCCTATAAAGCCACTCGTGGCTACAAAAATGCGTACCACTTATATTATAATATTTTTGATTATGCAAATTAATTATTTTAACTTTTATATCTGATTTCAGACAAAACCAATACCAAAGCCAGTTGAAACACACACAACGTTGCAACGACACATACGAGGCTCCAAGAGTGTGTATATTCCAAGGTATTATTTTACAAAAGGTTGAAGAAAACAGAAGTGCATTTTAACAATTATATAATTCCGCAGGTTTCACTATCCACATGGGAAGCCACTGTCGTCCATATCCCACGAGCAGACGCTCCAACGATTACAGGCCGCATTTGATTCGTTTCCCAATAAACAGGTGACCAAGGAGAACTTCCCAAACATTCTAAAGATCTGTGCGCTACCGATGTACTGGCGCATGCCTTTGTACAGCTGTGCCCAGCTTACTCCCGGTGGTCTTTGCGACGGTAAAAAGTTCTGTGAATTTTGGAAGCAGTAAGTATCACACGGATCCACTACTTTTCTTATATAATAAAATACAATTCTCTAGAATGTCCGTCTTCTGTCACGATGCTACTTCCCGATTTGTGTTTATCTTATCACACGGACAGCGATCGCGTCCTTACATACTGCCCGAGGATCTGGTAACAATGGTACAGGATGTTGTCGACACACATCCTGGGCTGGCGTTCCTTAAGGAAGCATCCGAATTTCACTCGCGATACGTGCACACTGTCATCGCAAGGATATTTTACACAGTAAACCGAAGCTGGTCGGGTAGGATTACCTTGCCGGAATTAAGGCGATCGAATTTGTTGCAGGTATTTATAAACAAATATGTTTGTAATTTTGAAAACTTTTTACTGATAATAAACAAAAACAGGTCCTTCAGCTCCTCGAGGAAGAGGAGGACATCAACCAGATTATGGCCTATTTTAGTTACGAGCACTTTTATGTGATATACTGTAAGTTCTGGGAATTGGACCGTGACCACGATCTTTTCATCGACCAGAACGATTTGGCTCGTCACAATGATCACGGTAATTGATTTTAAAGAATTGTCGTCATTAATTCGGAATATAAAATGAGTTTGGTTGTTTTGTAGCTTTGTCCACGCGAATTATTGAGCGAATATTCTCGGGATGCGTGACTAAGGGTCCTAAGAACCGTACAAACGGAACGGCAATCCAGAAGATGTCGTACACCGAATTTGTGTGGTTTTTACTGTCAGAAGAGGACAAGACTCATCCAACGGCCGTCGAGTACTGGTTCCGGTATGACAAGCATGCCTCATTTTTATAAAAACTTTTTGAATATAAATTCTTCTTTTCTATAGATGCATGGACTTGGACGGGGATGGCATTTTGTCGATGTACGAGCTGGAGTACTTCTATGAGGAACAACAGCACCGTATGGAGTCGATCGGCATTGAAACGCTGCCGTTCGAAGACTGCCTATGTCAGATGCTCGACATGATTAAGCCACAGCGTGCTGGCAACGTGACACTCGGTGACCTGAAGCGCTGCAAAATGACACCCATCTTCTTTGACACATTCTTCAATCTGGAAAAGTACATGGAACATGAACAACGCGATCCTTTCGCAACGCAACGTGATCAGGATGAGGTAAGTACTTGCTGTCTAGTAATTTTTGATCCAGTTTGTCTACTATATTGCTTTCTGGAACAGATGACAGACTGGGACCGATATGCTGCACAGGAATACGAGCTACTTGTGGCCGAAGAGGGTGGTGATACCCAAGGGTATGTCTAAATAAAATTATAAAAACGCAATACACTTTTTTCTTTGATCCAACGTAGAACGTGTTATTTGAACATAGTTTGTGTGCCCGAATGAAACAAGAGTTAAGGACTGACATTTATGTTATACCAAAACTCTTCTTGAATTCTTGCTACAGACTCGCTTTGAATCCGTCCTACAGCAAAACACAATATATCCATGACAAATCCAACACACAACACTAATTTTCTATATTATTATTACATTGTATATTTTTTTAATTATTCCCATTTTTCTCTTTTGTTTTCTTTTCTTTTTTTGTTGCCGTGTTTGGTGGATTTTTAGTTAAAATATGCTTTATATACAACATAAGAAGTCTGGTTTTGTTTTTCAAATTTTCATTTAATTTTGGTGAAGGAATGAAGAGGCCATTGCAAACTATAAAAAGGTGAGAGATCAGAAGAATGCATTTTGTGTGTTTTTATGTTTGTTTATTTTTTTATGCATGCGCCTCATTTTATTGTTTAATCTATTTACATTATATATTTACAAAAAAAAAAACAAACATACATTTAACATTTAGTTTAAAGTTTAACAAATCATCGAGTAGCATCATCTACTAACGCTATACTTATACGATGTTATTTATTAAATCTAATTTCATTATCAAGGAAAATAGATAGTTGTAGTCATAATTAACACAGATTTTATTGCCAAATGTCATAATAATCCGTTCAATCTTATATCTTATATCCGTTATTAATTATGAACACAAAACAAATGTTTAATTTGAAGTATTTAACATTATTTTTTTATCAGATTTTAAACCCGTTTTGTAATTATTTACTTGATCAATTGATTTAAAATTATTTGAAACATGTCCGTATTCCTGGAGTTGTTAAACTGGACTCAAAACAGTCTATCTTATCATTTGACAAGAAATGCTAAAATTCCCAAAAACATATATTACACTAACTCTAGTTTGCCAGGAATTTAACCGGGGACCCTCACACCCGCCTGCTTACGCGTTTATACACTAGGCTACAGCGTCGGTCAACAACCTTTAAATTTCAGAGACTAATAATGCTAAATTCGAAAATCACATTGACATTTTTTTATAGATAGATTTCGAGCTATGAATATTTGTTTTTTTCGGAGCTAGCTTCACGATATATCTAAATTGAAACTATTGAGTAGCCCTAAATATATATCCCAGCCGGTTCGGTAATTTAAGTGTTATAAAAGTTTTGTTTTTTTTTAATCAAAAAAAAATCTACAATTTACTCTACCGCCATGCAAAAATAGAAAAGTTCGAATTATGTGCACTTTCTTATTGTTTACCTAAAGATCGCACTGTTACGAAGTAAACAAGGTATTGATAAAAAAAATCTATAGATAAATACAAGAGTAGCGAGCAATTGAGAAGTTACAAAATTCCAATTTTACTCTGCTTTAGTGTTTTTTTCTATTAATTCATTTCGTTCATTTTTATTATTCAGTTTTAATATTAGAAATAATTTTGGCCCTTGCTTTATCTTCTGTTCATCTCTGATGAGAACTATAGTCTTTCATCCTAATATCCTTGGTGCTCAATGGTTAAGATTCCTTTCAACACGGTCGTCACTTGTGTCACCGAAATTCTTTGGGAAAAACCAAGTGAGAATGCAAAAAAAAATTTTTGACTGCTAAATTTAAAAAAAAACAAATTAAATGTTCAGATTTCATCATTTTTTAAACCAGTGTAATAAAGAAATACATGCAAGACAAAATGCAATATATAATATATTCTATACCCAATGTCTGCAAAATTCAGATAGATATTCTGAGTTCTTTCTTATCTGTGGACCGTCAAAGATTTCTTTCTTGATTTTCACAAGAGAAAGTCTTACGACAAATAATCTCAAATATGCAGAGTTTTTAAAGAGTCTATATTTTATAAGGTTGTTCAGTACTTGCACATTTCTCGCAAAAAAATCTAATGGATTTGAAGGGATTCATCTACTATAAGGTGTTCCTCTCGGGCCAAACAATTAATTTGGACCTCTATTGTGAGCAATTGGCCAGATTGAAGCAGACGATAGCCAGAGTTGGCCAATAGGAATGATGTTGGGTTCAATCAAAAAAATTGGTTGCCCGAGTGTTTTTAAACCAATAGGTACATACCATGTACAAATTAAATAATGTCAAATTCGAAATTGAAATTTTGAAAATTATATTAAATACATGTAAAAATTAATTTTACATTATGATTCATAATTTCTATAAATATGGCAAACAACAGTGGAATTTTGGTACTTTTATTCAATTGCTCATAAATTTAAATTAAACCATGAGTCATCACCATCCTTTCTAGTATTTGAACCAATACTTCCACCTAAAGGACGCAAACGTCTAAGAAAATTTCTATGAACTCGATTAACTTGATTATGATGAATTTCACACTAGAACAGAAAACCCGAAGACTCGAATATTCAAATCCCCACCTATATTTGTACCAAATATACAGAATTTGCTGAACTGCAAAGTTAGGGGTTTCAGCGAAAAAAATCTTTTTTTTTTGAAATTATGACCTTTCGTACAATATTAAGTATAACTTCAATTACATTCAGTAATATTTTCACCTGGAAATTATCTCAAATCAAAGAAAATTAAAACTGCGTCAAAGTATCATCAAATTCTCCCCCAATAATTTTTCATTTTTAAATTTTTGGTGGTCATTTGCAAATTTCTATTCTGTAAGTGGAAAACCTCCATGTCAAAAAAATCGAAAACATCGTTAGGGGAAGTATTTTTTATAGAGTAAACTCCATCTCAACGCCCTTCACAGTATTTGGAATGGATTTATCGCAAATACTATTATTTTACATTCATGCTCCTACCATACCACTCATGCTAACCGACAGCCAACTGCACTTGACATCATTTAGTCATCATCAGAAAGTCAGTAAAACCAATCGCTGGTTTTGAGAAAGGTGACAGAAATTATTGGCATATGACCTAAATTCTCCGAGGAAATAGAAGCCAATCATCGACACCGCTTAGAGATGGGGCAACTCGTACACACAACAGCAACAAATAACTAACTTGCTGGCATCGTCATCATCAAGAGCGCATTACCTCACCGCAGGATTCCGAAACAACAAACAACAACACTTACCTGCTTAACAGAGATAACTATTATCATCAATATTCTTCTGAAGCATCTCCCTTCAAGTGGAATAACTCACCTGTCTGAATTCTTCAATTTGGCATAAAGGTCTTATATACAAGCTGTACAGTTCTAACACCCTCAACTACCTATTAAGAATAATAAAATCATTCCGAATTGGTGGATCATTCGCAGAACCCACTACTGTTTCAACATTACCTCACACCATAACCCTGGTGTTATACAAGGCCCAATACTGTAAAACCTACACACACCCACATCCCCACTCTGAAATTCTTCCAGATCTCAACGTTCGCTGATGATAAAGCAATCTTCACATCCTACTTACACTCAAACACACCCGAAAGAAGACTCCAAAAGGTGCTTATCACTCTGTAACTATATTTCGAAAAATGGAAAATCACTATCATTCAAAGCAAAACACAAGGGACTCAAACAAACGTATCTACGCCTAACACTTGACAGCCTTACGTACAAAAAGCATCGAAAATGACCTCATAATTTCTAGGAAGTCTTGTGTACAAATATTTAAATGCATAGTACGTCCGATGCTTTTTATATGGATGTGGCGCAACATGACACGAGTTAACATAACAACCGGCGCTTACAAATTGCGAAAAACCGATCCCTAGATCGCATCCTTAGAGTTGAAACTTGGTATCGAGTTACGACCCTAAATTAACACACAAACATGGCTTCGCTCCGACAGTTCATCGAAGAAAAAATACTATCATGCAAACTTATACTACGAGATAATCCGACTACTAAATCCATAGATTTTCTTTAACAATAACTTTTTTTCGTAAAAGTACGATCTATAGGTATGTAAACAGTAAGAAAGTGGCCGTAGAGTAAATTTTCGATTTTTATTTTGGCTCTTCAAATCGGGGATTCTCCGGGGCTCTTCCGGTTAAAACCGTTCAAATATTTAATGCGTTTTATCCCACAACTATATAACTTGAAAACTACTTCACCGATCTATTGTAGTTTTGAACACTGTTTCTGTACATCATTTACGAGGTAACGCCGGAGATTAAAACATATCTTAATATTTTACCATAACAAAGTAGCAATTTCAAAGTGTTCCCAAAAAGTGAAAAATTGACATTTCGAAAAACCATCCCGTGTTACGATTATTTAATTAACGAACTCTGTTTTTTTATTTCAAATGATCCCGCAGCGAGTTATGTGAGGCACCGCAATTCTATTATTTTCCCAGACGCTTCCGAATAATTGCTGCTATTGCCGTATTTTTTGTATTTCTTCATGAAAATAATAGGGTGTCAAAAAAGTCCTGCTGTATTTTTATTCAATTAATCATAAAATTGGTTACAATCATCCGATTTAAGTCAAATATGCGCCGTTTTGTTTGATGACTAGTTCCCAACAAGATGCGAACTTCATAATGCCCCTCTTATAAAAATACTCCAATTTTCACAGGCCTCTTTTGTGGCCAACTTCCGACTACCAAGCTCGTTCGAAATGGACAGAAACAGGTGGTAATCACTTGCTGCGAGGACCTGACTATACGGTGAATGCAAAAGAACCTCCCATCCGAGCTCCCGGAGCTTCTGGTGCGTCACCAAAAATATGTGTGGCTTAACGTTGTCCTGATGGAAGACAATTCGGCCTCTGTTGATCAAAGATGGCCTCTTCTGCATGAGTGCTGCCTTCAAGCTGTCCAGTTGTTGGCAGTACAGGTCCGAATTGAGCGTTTGGCCATAGAGCAGCTCTTAGTGGATGATTCCCTGCCAATCCCACCAAACAAACAGCAGAACCTTAATGGCCGTCAATCCGAGCTTGGCCACAGTCTGGGCCGCTTTACCGCGCTTCACGTTGTCGTAAGTGAACCACTTTTCATCGCCAGTCACCATCCGCTTCAGAAATGGGTCGGTTTTGTTGCATACATCGATTTTTTTTGTGAATCCAAGCTTCTTCTTATAACGGTTTGATGACTTCTGCCCAGCTCTTGGCCGATGTTACGGCTGCTACTATGCCGGTCTCTCTCGACCAATTCAGCGATTTTGTCGGAATTTTCGACCACCTCTACACCAGAACGAAAACGTTGAAACTATCGTTGTGCGGTGGAAATGGAAACTGTATCAGGTCAAAAAACTGCACAAATTGGCGGCTTGAGATGCATTTTTGCCTTTGTCGTAGTAGTACTGTAAAATATGTCCGATTTGAACCAAGCAACAACAAACTTTCAAGCACGTGTGTTAGCGCGTTAAGACCTTTCCAACAAGCTATAGCATGAACCGATGCGATGAATACAACTAGAACTTCACGCTTGCAACGACACCTAGCGAAAATACCGCAAGACTTTTTTGACATATATATATATATATATATATATATATAAGATCCTGAAATCCCTATTCGGGGCATAGGGCACTGTGATAAAATGTACACATTCTTAATATACTTAATATATCAACGTGCAAAAATATATAAGACCAAATGGTATGGGGAAAAATATAGGATTAGAATTTTAAATACTCAAATGGTTTTTGCTCGTCATTTCAATGATCTCTGTTTTGTCCATTTTATGATAGAAATGAAAGATATTAAACGGCTGAAAAAGAGACGCAAATGAAGAATAAAAAAACAGTTTAAAACACAGGAATGTGTGTAGTAAGCGTTTCCATTAAACAAAGCAAACAAAGGTTTTTCAAAGAAAATATCCTGAATAATAATTAATAAAAATAATAATAATTAATTCACATATTCAAAACACAAGAGACCAGTGGTCTTATACATAGTTATTAAACAATATAAGAAAAATGGTGTACAAAGTAAGATTTTTGTTTTTATTTAATGGCGTAAGACTTAATTAAACTAAAATCTCGCAATAATTTTGTTTTTACAATATATTAATCAATTGAATAATGTAAAATAGACCAAGACGTCTTAGAATAGGTAAAGCATCCAATATAGGGCAAGGCTTTAGTATTGGTAGATTGGAGGTTTACATTTCTGAGTGCAGATAAAAAATAAATAGAAACAATTTTAAAAATGTTCTCACAAAAAATGTGTATTTTTTTATTTAAAGCATTAAATATATAATATAGTATATCCTCTATTTTAAAGATGAGAACAAAATCAACTAACATATATTTGTTCGAACTGTATCAAATGCTATATATACTATACTATACACATTCCTATACCTATACCTATACGATTTACCATACCTAACAAATCTATAACAAAGCTAAACTACATGTATAAGTGTATATATGCATAGTTTGATAATACAGATAAGATTACGAAATATATATAATACACACCGAAGCATACACTACCACCACTTTAAAAATGTTCTCAATGTGCGCACTATATAATAAAGTGGGGCTTGTGGCTCTCCAATAAAACGGCCGGTTCTCCGGTCGTGTTAAATTGTCTAGAGTCTGGTAATATTTTGTATGTTTGTAAACACTCTCGATTTACTCGTCAATGAATGCGAGTCGTGCACTGTTCATATAACCTTCTGTGCTTACGCTTAGATCATACTCGAATGACTGCATTGAATGGATGTAGTTTCGCGCTCTTTCTAAATCTGTTTGTGGCATTTGAATTATTATAAAGTATATAAACACAGAAACATAACTTATACCATATTTTGTGATTGTGGCTTGTTTGCTGCGCTATAGTTAAGATAGTGGGAGTGCTGTGATATATATAATTTATATTTGAAACTCTAAACTTTATTAATAAGCGTCTAAAATGGAGCGGAATTTCGTAAATGTGCTTGTTCTTGGATTTGGATTCATGTTTCTGTTTACTGCATTCCAAACAATGGGAAACATAGAGGTTTGTTGTTATTTTTTAATTTTTATAATATAAATACTCTATGACGGAATTTGCATTCACAAAAATCGGCTCAAAATGTTAAATGATATAAATACTTGTTTAACCAAACTTGAATTTGATCTTAAATTCCACAGTCTTGATCGTGAGTAGAGATTTTTTGAAAGTGAAAGAATGCACCTGTGTCTGGTAAAAAGTAAATTACTGTAATCAGACGGGAAAAGGAGAGAACTAGTTATTTTGTTTTGTATTTATTTTCTTCTTTGTGATATACAGAGAGAGATGTTTTATTGAGCCGTATCAGACGGCATATTGGTAATAAGCCTACATTTTATATTAGAACATGTCTCTGATGTAAGTACATTTACTTCACTGTTCACTACAAAGTACACATTTCATATGATCTGCATATATTTACAAAAAAATGTCTGACATATTTTTATAACAAAATGTTTTTGTTATTGTTCTTATATTATGACAATATAACAATAAATTCAATATACATATACATATATACAGTTATATACATATTTACTGTCTATCGCATACTGTGCGAGTGGTGAACTTTAAGTTATATCGATGATTATTGTATTTGTTATTGAAAAGATAACCCAATTCGATGGGGAAATACAAACATTTAAATAAACATTTTTTTCGAGTCATTTTAATATAAATACTAAATAGGGCACACAGTATCTGTAGTCTCTATAAGGGTTGCGCTTTTCTCAAAAACTGATCTTATTAAACGAACTTTTATAAAAAGGATTTAAAAAAACTGCGTGTAAACTCCATTTTAAATAGCACGTTATAGTTAACATGAGTATTTATGTATAGTTAATAAATAAACTGGAATTGGCCATCTACGGAAGAAGTTCATCTTTTTAACTTCGATAATTGGGTAAACCGAGCACAGTCTCGCACTGCGAGTAATTCGAATTGTTTAATTATCAAACATTTAACATTTAAAATTGACACAGTTGCGTAGAACAGCTGCTAACTTAGAGATTAAAGTAGATTTTAACAAACATTTATTACAGAATATTTATTTTCTATACGTATACTACTCGTACTATACTATAAAACGAGAATTATACAAAATAACATTTTCTACATTTTTTTACAGAGCGACTATGTATTTATCAAACTCCCGTATATATTTTGGCTAATTATAAATAGCTCTTAAAAAAGACAGCCCTTACAAAAGCGCTAGTTCCATACATCAAACAGAGCAAAATGTTTTTCAAACTCTTTAAATCTGTATGTTTCTCTTCATATCAATAGCCTATTGCATGTTCACGCAACCTTATAATATCGACATCAAATCAAAGAATGGATATAAAATTTATAATTTTGCTCACCGACTTGAGAAAAAAAAATCGTTTTAAATGTATAGTTCAGTTTACACAAAGATTTGTTTTTAATTTACATTGAATCATCTATTCCGGTCCGTTTCTAAAATATCACGTGTTAGTTGAATGTCAGGTAAAATATCCTTTTCGCAGAACAATACATAGAAACTGGATAGAGGGCCAAGCGCGGCAGGCTGCTGTGTTGCCAGTCGTCAGCGTAACACACGCTTCTCATTCAAAGCTAATATTACTTTCAATTATGTTCGGAAATTTTGAAGATATATTTGTTGTTTACTTCCTTCTTTGAAAAAAAACAAACAAAACAAGAAAATCACCGTGTTTTTGGATCTATAGATGAGAATCTCCTCTTAATTGATCGCGATATAGTTATAGTTGTACATTTGATGTGAACCTTTATACATTTTTAACGGAAAATTCCTACTGAGCGTTATTTCAATTGACACTATGTTAAATCGACCATTCAACATTTAAATGCCAAATCTAGTCCTGTCTTCGGATACAATTTGTTTAGAGTGGCTATATCCTCTTCCATTAGCACTGTAATTCCTAGAGATTTATTACTATTGATAGCAAATTAGCTATAGATATAAAGGGAAATAAAAAAGTTAATATCCGGAACAAATAGTTACAGAATAGGACTCTTTAAAGTTTATTGGCCTGTCCGAGTTGCAATTGTTTTCGACAAGAGAAACAGATAGCAGTTTAAGGTCATAATATAAAACACGAATAAGAGGATCTTCCTGTTAGTACGTGCAAGTTTTCTTTTTTAATTTTTTGATTAAAAATTTGAAGTAAGCATTCGTAGAAATTTGTTTTTGACGGATACAGTCTCCAAGTAAAAAAAAATCTATTGCATCATACTGTTCCAAAATTCAAGAGAGACTTATATAGAAATAATGATATTAGAGACTCGTATCGAAAATAGAGTCATACATATATAGTCGTGCACACACCACTTTACAAATTCTGACAAAAATATATAAAAATAAACCAAAAATTATTAGACATTTATTTTATTAAAAATATATAAAAATTAAAAATTGTTAATCATGCACTGTTTTGTGGCATTTTGTGATTTTAGGATAGAAAACCATATTGATGTTCCATAGGTTTAAATCAGTTATATACAAGTGCACATTGTGCAACCACTCTTGGCACAACAAAGAACCTACGACTTGAGCATTGTTTTAAATTTAGAAAAAACTTAATAAAGGCGTATTATTCCATAATTTTAAAATATAAACCACAAGCATCATCATAACTCGGGTATACCAATCTCTAATCTCCATTCGACCAAGATCAGATAAAATATTATTATCATCCACCTACAACTTGGCCTTCCTACACATTGTTTTACAGTGGAAACGCCGATAAACATGTACTGGATTTATGGTGAACAGGAATTTCAGACTGCAAGTCATAGGATGGAATGCAGTTTATACGAGCCATCCCTAAAAACCGATCGGAGTCCATGTGAACGGACTTAAAAGAGAGTATCCAAAGGTTTGCACAATAAGAAGTGGGGGAACTCCTAAGGAGAGCAGTATTGCCAGTAATAAACAAGAAATTTCTTTCAAGGGATTAATGATGCTTGGAGGGAGTATTAGCCGCGAAAAACAGAGACACTGATGGGACTATATTATGCTCCAAAGATGCTATTATAAACCGGTGGGCAAAATACTTCGAGCACCATTTAAACGCTTCACCGCAGGAAATAAGCGAAGTGTTGGTTCGTCAGCCAACAATTCAGCCTCCTACTTACAACAACCTAAAGGGTAAAAAATCGAAACGGAATTTGTATCCTCTGTGTCATATAAAACGTAATTTTGGTCAGAAAACATATTTTAAATTATATTTATTTTTTAATAAATGCAATGATTGTAATATTAATGATAGTACATATATATGCAAGTGACAATGAAAATTGTACATATTTATACCTGTACTCCATTTGTCATTGTATGTGTACGTAACATATAACATATAAAATGAATTTAATTAAAATATAGGCTTTCAGAGAAAATAACAACACCCACATAATGCGAATAATATACAGTAAAAATACAAATTAAGTACACTGAGCACATCATGACAAGTTGGTCAAGGATACATGGATGGTACAAATATATAAGTAATATATGGTTTTTTGGTTTAATGTCATCGTCTTTATTTTATCAATAACCTGTATATAAATTTGGTATTAGTATTAAATTTAAATCAAAAGTCATAACACAACACACTAAAAGAAGTGCCAATGAAGTAAATATTAGACATATGTATTATACCTACATATGTATTTACTCGTTTGCTACCTTTTAAAATATATATTTAATGCATAATATATAGTTATTTCCATCAAAGTAAATATAACTTCCAAGTTTGTGTTATAAATTAAAAATAAAGATTCTTTAATTTTTTTTAATATTGTTATTAGAAAACCGTCTTGGACAGTATAGCAGTTGATGATCCAACATTCAAAGGGGATGGATATACTAGTCTGGCGGTTATCTACGCTGTACTAGCCATCAGCAATTGGCTGTCACCATCGGCGCTGTCCATTTGCGGGCCGCGTGGAGCTATGTTCATTGGATCCATAACATATTGGTATAAATTCATTTTAATTTCATTTAATTAGCTGATAAAATTTAAAATACACAGCCTTTTTATGGTGTCATTTCTGTGGCCTCAGACATGGCTACTATACGTATCAAGTGCCGTTCTTGGAGCTGGAGCTGCTCTAATTTGGACAGGTCAAGGTACATATCTTTCAAGATGTAGTGACGAAAGCAATATATCAAGAAATTCGGGAATTTTCTGGGCAATGCTACAAACGAGGTTTTTTTTATGTGACATTACAAATATTTAAAACAATAATAAGGAAATTACACATTTTAGTTTGTTCTTCGGTAATCTGTTCGTATACTTCCAGTTCCAGGGTAAGACTCATATTGATCTGGCTACGCGTCAACTTGTCTTTGGTGTACTTATTGCTGTTGCTGTAATCGGCGTTGTATTTCTTGCGTCATTGCGTAAAACAACTGCTCCGCAATTGTCGGATGAGCAAATCGAGAAAAGCGAATCTAATGTAGAGACTGAAGATGATAACAGTATTGTTGGGGCTTTTAAGAATGCAATTCGATTGTTTTTCACCAGGCATATGCTTTTATTAAGCGTCACATTTATTTACACCGGTAAATTAAATAATATACAAATAAAAATAAAATATAAATATTTGTTAATTTAATTCAGGCCTAGAACTTTCATTCTTCAGTGGAGTATACAGTCCGAGTATCGGATTTACACTTTCTCTAGGAGAGTCATCTAAGC
This sequence comes from Bolitophila hybrida, assembly GCA_027564075.1. NCBI lineage: Eukaryota > Metazoa > Arthropoda > Insecta > Diptera > Mycetophilidae > Bolitophila > Bolitophila hybrida. The sequence continues at coordinate 19,679 of JANSTU010051929.1, forward strand.
AGATGGTTGGGCTGTCTGGTATTTGCATAGGTATCGGTGAAGTTTCCGGTGGTATTCTGTTTGGATTGTTGGGCTCAAAAACAAACAAGTTCGGTAGAGATCTCATTGTTGTGATGGGCTTTATCCTGCATGTTCTGAGTTTTGCACTGATTTTCCTTAATCTGCCAAACGATGCTCCCTTTGGTGATACACACGAAATTGCCTATTTATCACCACCGCTTGCATCTGTGGCATTATTGTGTTCGTTTTTGCTAGGTTTTGGAGATGCTTGTTTTAACACGCAAATATACTCAATGCTAGGGGGAGTGTTTGCCAAGAAATCTGCCGCTGCATTTGCATTATTTAAGTTTACACAGGTGAGTTTGTATTTTCTATAAGATTTTCAATAAATTATTAATATTTCTATTTTACATTTAAATCTTTTAGTCAGTAGCTGCAGCAGCTAGTTTCGTATATTCATCTCATATTGGATTAAGTGCACAAATGGTTATTCTTACTATATCTGGAATAATGGGAGCCTCTTGTTTCTGCCTCGTAGAGTGGTCTCAACGACGACAGAGCACCGATGATATACATGACGTAACAGAAGACAAGCTTAATCCAGACAATCGTTGCGACTGATTTTATTTTAAATAAACACATTTATTTCTATTACTAATAACTTTAAATGTCTTTTAACTTACTTAAATTAGCACCACAAAAATACAAACAATACATATATAGAACCAACCGATTTAGGTCAAGACTCAAGGTACAGTACAAATGAGAAAATTATAATTTTTCTGTCTTTCTTTTAAAGTTTATACAATAATTTTGATTTACCACTTCCACCTTGTCTTTTAAAACAAGAAATGGTCGTTTCCTACATACATAATTGAAAAATGAAAACTATACACATACTATAGAAAAATAAACAAAGTTTAT
>JANSTU010051940.1:0-20601 GCA_027564075.1 Bolitophila hybrida
GTTAATAAATAGTTATTCGGCAGAACAGGTTATTAGCCTATTGCTGCCTAGTTTGGAGGTAGGGCTGCTACCTTTCCACTTCCAAACAAGCGGTTTTCTCGGTAGTCCACACTAACTGGGACCATCCACGCTGCCGTTGACCTCGTAGAGTAGTTCTTTCGCCACCGTGATAAAATGTACACCCGAACTGTACAAGTTCTTGACAACTTAGTTTTCACCTACTCCCTGAGGCAACTTTCGAAATGGATGCATTAACAAAAACTGTTGTACATGTAGGATAAATTTGACAAATTTATAGTTGTCAGTTTGTTTTTTTCTCTTAGACTAAGTGAGGTTGTTTTTTATTTGTAATCGCCAGTATTACATATTTTAGTATATTATTTCACAAATAAATTTTTGCCTCTAAATGTTTTTTCTCAGAACTTACGTAGTGCTATTTACCTAGGAATCGGAATGAAAAAAAATCTGATCCAAAGTCATACTTGCTTCACTATTCATGGGGACAAAGTGGAGGTCCCGGTATGATTCCCGCGCGACCGATATTTTTTTTTATATTAAAAAAAAACTGTTTAAATATTAGCTTCGCGCAAACTTAATACAAACCTAATAAAATGATGTACATTACGATTTGCTACAAGATATCTTTTTGATTTATTTATATATATTAGCTGATCCATAACCCATAGGTAATGAGTTCAAATCCATGTACAAACCAGACATTTTTCCTTGTAAATATTCATATTATTGTGACTAGGTATTTTCACCATGATCTATAGGAAGGATATAAAAGTTGCCAAGGGGTGCCTACTAGTTCGATCGGAATTGCAACACAAGTACATCTATTAAATATTACAATCATGCATATATATGATCCATATTTGATAACTTTTCGTGATACCTATTATTATATATTATCTCCTTTTTATAATAAAATCATATTACTCGCAGATAAAATCTCTGCTTATAATGTCAAACAATATTTTTTAGATTTCCTTAGTAATGAAAAATAAAGAATACATTCATTCGCAAACCCATAAAAAGTCAACACTTGCACAGCCCAAAATTTTATTTGTTATAGTTAAAACAATTATTATAATATGATTGCATAGAACCACCCGCAATACACGCAGTAGACATATGCATATAGACATAAAATCCAGTGAGTCCACCTCCGGAAACCAATCCCCTGTTCATTCACAGAATAAATAATAAAGTTTTTTCTCTTTTCTATTAAATATAACTCCTTCTCACTAACATGCACTCCGACCACGTACATCTCCACTGTGTCTTTGCGAGTAGATCACGATGTGTTGCGAAATAAAATCACGAGGACCGTTAAGCAGGGTATGCTCCTGAACCCCCTGCTAAAACCGACCGTTTGAAAATATCCGTTCTGCGGCCGCACTCAGCTCCCTAAACCGCAAATAATTATGTATTTTTTCATCCTATCCATAACTGTGGCACGGTTAGCGCTAGACCCATTCTTCAAGAAGGCTGCAATCGTGAGTCAACTGAGTCTGGACAGTGGCGTTAAGCTGGTACAGGACTGCGAGAATATGCTTGGTCGACGGTTGAGCAACAATCCACAGGACTACAGCAACGGTTCCGGTTTGCTGACCGAACCAGGTACACCAGCCAAATCAGGCAAATTGTTGGGTAAGTCTGATAAAAAAATGTGTTTTACGGATGTACAAAATTTTACTATAAACAGCCGGTCGTCCAATTCCTTTGCTGCGACGATGTTCGGTACCGGCATTTGCTCAGAATACTGGTATTATCGAGGATAGAAAAGTTATGATTACGCAAATATAGACAACTTTTATTGCAGGAGCTCCTGGCAAGTCCCGTCGCCCATCAATGGATTCGGTCAGCGAAGATGACGTTAGCCCAGATATCAAGAGACGCGTCCGTATGATCCAGCGCCACTAGATACAAATATGTATCTTGTATTTTACTATTTTTATCATTAAGTTCTTGTTTGAATAATAAGTAACTAGTAGACCAGAATTATAGATAAATGTGATATTTTCGATATACTTTTAATACAAATAAACACACAGACACAAATATTCAGACAAACACACTCACACACGCCGAGTAAGGCATTTTGTACTACATTTTAGTGTCCGCAATTGGACTATTTATTATCAATGTTTATCTTATTCATTAGAAAACGCAAAAGTATAATTAAAAAAAACTTTAACCAAAAAAATCAGATTACAACCTTTTTGTAAATCATAAACTCACTATGCATCTAATAATTCTAAAATACTATGCCAAAGATATGAATTATGAATACTATATTATGATGTTGTACCTGTTACTATGTGTAAAGCATTTTTTAAAGAGATATTTGTGTATAAACACCAGTTTTTAATTAATTTAATTAATTAAATACTGTCTGACCAAACTAAGGTTTCTATTTTATCACTAGCTAAATTCTTAAGCTGATGCACCGCGTTTGAAAAAACACATAAACAAATTTATTCAAAAATCGTAATTACAAAATATGACCAACTGTTTTGATATTCCTATATATGTCGTCTTGTGAACTAAAATAAAAATAAAAACATAAAAACCCAATAATTATTCAAGTAGTTACGTATTTAATAGATTTTTAGCTTATACAAAATTGATTTTTTTACAAAAAATTATTTGTATTTCAATAATTATTATTTTCTACGGATACAAATCGTTAAAAATCTCGTCTACAAATTGAATTTTATTATTTGCGTCTCATTGTTGCGGCACTTGCCAGCCAAGAAGTTTGCCCTTTTCGTAAACGCCAGCGATCTCGGTGGAAAGCTTATCCGACTTGACAATCTCCAGATAGTGTTTGTACAATTGCAAAGCAGTACGGGCATCCTCAACGGAATCGTGTGTTTCTGACTGAATTTTAATACCCAAGAAATGCCAGGCCAAAAAGCGTAACGATATCATGCGCTGATGCGGTAAATGGAACAGATGTACAGTATCGACGATCTGTTCGGGTGGCACGATCATATTGATTACACTGAACGAAAAATATAATGATGTTTACAATAAATTATACAGCAGCTAAAGCAAAAACTTACCGGAAATCATTTTTGAGACCATGACCCACGAAAATAACACCAACATCGGCCAGATATCTCAGTTTCTGATATGAGTTCTTGAGCGTAGTCAGGTGCTTATTGCTGAAATTTGCGTCCAGATCACCAGGTTTGATACCCGAGAACTTCGTTAGATAATCCACAACCTGTTCTTGGGTGGAAATATAGTCGTCGATGAACGGTACACCTTCGTCAATGCCCTGACTGTAATAACATTTAATAATAAATCAATAAAATAATAAATATACCGACAGTTCAAAATCTGTATCGGTGTTGAAGTAACGTGTTTCTGAGCGATCATATATTATAATTGAAACCTTAAATAAATTTAAAAAACGAAACTTTGAATTCACAAAAAAGACTGTATACTCTTACGATCTCATCGACTTCTCCGAAGAGACACATTGAAGAGCTATTAATAGAAGACAAGACCATCGATCTTAGCATTTCAACCCCAATCTTCGAATGAAAAGTTCACATCGACCTCTGCAGCAGTGACCACTTCCCAATTGTAATAGTGTCACTACAAGAGAAACAAGAACACCAACAAAACGGTCAACTGGGAATTATTTCACCGAATTATCAAAACTGAACTCAACCAAACCAAATGAAAATACAACGATCGACAGCGAAGTACAAATGATCAAATTCTCGAAGCCGCCAAGAAATCGATTCCAAAACCATCACCTACTCAAAGACTGTAAAAAAGCTCTGGCTAAATTCAGTCACCATCTTCAGAACACCTAGCCCAAGCCAAGACAAACAATCCGTATAGCCAAAGTAAAGACTTGCAATGATTTTGTCTCCTCCATATCGGCCGCTACGCCATCCGACAAAATATGGAACAAAATCAATGGCTAACGTGGATCCTGGAAACATCAAACCTGCTGACAAACAATATGGATTTAAACGATACAGATCGATTACAGAAGCCTCCTAATACAAGAAGACGCAATCCAAAACTCGTCCTCGAATTGGAATCTTCAGTATTTTTTGACTTGGTGAAGGCATACTATACTACCCGGCGACACGAAATAATATATACCTTAATCAAATGCATTATAGGGCACATTGAATACTTTATTATAAACTTCGTTAAAAACAGAATGTTATATGTCCAATTCCCCAAAAAGTCTCTACCGACACACTGGTGGACATCATCCTGTTTGTAATCGACAAAACAATTCTGGCTTCAAATGTAGTTTAACAAAAACCTACAGCGTGCACACCTGCCGGTTGCGTAGACCTCAACAATATTTCCGACTTATACTGAAGAAGGCTCATTGGATTCTGTATTCTCTTCTAGGACATAGGGCCAGTGTGCGATGCCGCATGCTGTTCTACGCTAAATATAAACACGGAATTGCAATTTGCGGTCGTGAGTAAAATATTTCGAACTTTCGGTCGCAAGTAATGTCAATAAACGATTTGACAGTTTACGCTTGCGGACGCAAACACAATATAGAACACCATTTATACGGTAAAGTTCGAAATTGGCCGACGCAAAACACAGAATTCGACCACAGTTAATTCTACTTAATAGCGCGATCCACTGATTCGGGCGGTGTGACAACCATTTATACGCACAGACCAATTGTTACAATTTCGCAGTTCTTTTACCGATTCGATATTACCCACCAATTTCCTAGTTTATTCGACAGTATCTCCAGAAAAGTCCGCGATTGATGTTATTGGAGCTACTGTACTCTAGCACTCACATCTCATCTCCGATGGTTAGGAGTCCTAATATGCAGATCTATCTGGCTTCGGAATTGTAAATCATTTCGAGAACTCTGCAAAATAAGCTTTAGTGGCGAAGATGACCTCCGCGGGATGCGAGATGCGGTACCACCTCGTAGCCCAATTCAACCAATTTAGCCTTGGCGATTCGGGATGAATGAGACGGCGCGTTGTTGTGGTGGAAATTAGAAATATCGTGCACGATATTTTGCACACATTCATATGAGATGCCCATGTCATCTACTATTTCGCGCAACTTCACTCGTCGATCGGCTAAACCGAGATCATGGACTTTATCGTCCATTTCTTCATTTGTGACCGTTTTTGTAAGTACACTGCGTGGAACTCGTGGCCACGTTTGAACTCACTCACCAAGAAACTAATAGTCGAAAATGAAGATGTGGATGTGCCATGAACTATCTGCAAAATATCTCGAATCTACGTCGCCGTTTTCCCACCCATCCAAAAAATTTTGATGACTGCACGAAATTAATTTTTATCCATATTTGCAAAAGTGTCTGACTTGCTTCACAAGATTGCCTAGTATACAAAAACTGAACGACGAACCTGTCTGAAAATTTGACAGCTTTCCTAAAATTGGTTGGCCTTGACAACCATCATAACAACAAGAAACTTTTCAATCTACCCTCGTATACGGACGGATTTAAAATCGAAAACGGCACCGGATGAGCACTTTAGCACGAAGAAGAAAAACTGCAATTCAGTTTCCACCAAACGTAGCATATTCACAGTCGAACTTTACACTATACTAAAAGCAGTGAAACACGCTACGACAATAGACAATAACAAATACGTTATTTTCATTAAACAAAATTGACTCATAAAATTCAACATGACTTGTTCAAAATGCAAGCAAACATGTAGCTATGTGCCTAGCCATGTTACCATCTGCGGAAATGAAATAGCAGATGAGCTAGCCAATGTGCCAATATATGAAGTTTATAATTACAAAATATATCGAAATATATAAATACCCTCGAATGCATGTTATCCTAGCCACACTCATGTGACACGGTTTAATTGTGGCCGTTTTTCCGTCAGGTCGGATTTCGTTTTCTTCTGGATTGAGTGTCACAAATTCTGCGTCCATTGCAACATAATCCCCACGTACTGGCATCTCGGTAGATATAAGCGGTTTAAAGGTGAGATCGTAGCGTTTATTTTTACAGATCTGTTGACCAAAAATGTCCTGCAAGTAATAAAATTATAATAAAAAACTATTTTTAGAATATTATATTCTTGAAAATTCATACGTGCACAAACGGATTCATGTACTGATCCAGCGTGACGTCACACTCGTCCTCACAGAACTCAGTACTGCTGTAGAATAAAACACAAGGCACTTTCCAGTCCAGTGTAAACCAAACTGCCTCCTGCAACGACACAGGTGCAATACTAAAATCGTTGAATATATACCACTGACCCGAGCGACATTCATGAGAGTCACCCAGTTTTAGGGTATGATAGCTTTTCGGTACGTGCACTAGAGACACAAGACTCTTCTGGGTGCCATCGTTTATTTGGCACACAACAGCCGTCAGTTTATAGTCTTTTTGTTTGTTGTTTATTTTGCTTTGTGGCAGTGGCCTTTTGTGGCTGAATTCATTTGTATTGCCTTGATCGTCTGGTGTAGGAGTCACTGCTGGTGTTTTGTCTGAAACCTCTTCGGTAATTACTTGATCAGCTACCTTTTTAGCTAGGTTTGGCGATTTTGGTTCCGCAGTGTATGGTTCAATCTTTAGCTCGTCTGTAGTCTCGTTTACTTCCATTGAAAAGTTTAGCGGAAACCATGTGCTCGAACGTGTATGCGAGGGTGGAGTTATTGGAATGGCATTGCTGTAGGTAGGCGATTTCCGGTCGGGATGGGTAAAATGACAATCAAGACGCGAGCAGTTAAGAGCATATCGACAGGGTTTCATAGGAGCGGATGTCATCGAAGGAGCTTCGGCTGTATTAGTTGGAGTAAAAGAACGGTTCATTTGTCGCTTTAAGAATGCCAGATCTTTCTCGTTTGTTAGGCCACAGTTGATGGACAATATTTGTGGCAAATCGGTAACCTAAATATAGAAAATTGTTGCTTATCAATCACATATAGGCTGTTATTAACTACTCACCCTTGAGTATTGATTTGTGGGTGTAAACTTATTGCATTGTTCACAAAAAGCCGGAATTGTTTTCTCAACGCTCAGCGAGTTTTTCAGGATTTGACAGAATGATATTGGATCAACGGCCGGCTCTCGATTGGGCTGAGACATAAGCAAATTGCAGACCAGTAAAATGTTGTTTTTTACTTTCTATAAATAATTTCAATTTTATTATAAGATATGCGTAACGTCGGTGTATAAATTAGTGTACCTTTTCATTGCACTTTAAGCACTGATGAATGCTCTTCTGCTTGGTACCAAAGAGACGGCTAATCTCGGTCTCCTCATCTTTTGTCTCTTCTACTCCATTTGGTTTACCTTGAGAATCTTCAAACACTCAAAATTAAAATAACCCTAATATACTGTCCAATAATCTAAATCATGCATTGCCACAAATAAAAAATACTTTTATCTAGATACACACAAAAAAACACTTCCACTACGTTCAAATATTAGTTATTAATTACATAGTCTAAATATATACCCACCACCACTGGCGTTTACGTCGATTAGCTGAAACATATCCTCGCTTTTGTTCTTTCGCAAGACTTCACCCAAATTACCAGCCGGAAAATCGGATTCAAGAAAACAGAATTCCGGCATCGAGTCTACTATATCTCGCACACGCATACATACAAACACAGAGATATAAGAGAGAAGAGAGAGCAGCACCACCAGTAATAACAGATTATGTCTTCATTAGTTCTATGGTCGCCAATGATATTCAAAAATCTACTGTGTACCTGTGTTACGATTAAGTATAGGCTGATTGTGTTTCCGTGACTCCAAGATCTCGTAGTGCATTTGATGCAGAATAAATCGATTCCAGTTCTAGTGAGTAAAAAAATATAAATCACACAAAATAGTAAATTACAGTAAATCCAACTAACCTGAATTAATGAAATAAAATTCACGTTATGGTTAGCATTACGATCTGATAATATAAGACCTAATGCAGATGCCTCAGGAACGGTGCGGAAAGAGCGTAGAAAGTTGCTCGCTTGACACGGAATATCAACTTGAAATAGAATATATAAAAATCAAATCTACCAATAAATTATCAAAGAAAAGATACCTGTAGAAGTGTCCAACATATGAAACAAGAAACCTAGCTCACAGGACAAACAGAATTCCTTGGAACAAGAGTGTGACAATAATGTCTTTCGCAAAGGACTAAAGAAATACAGGGCCTACATATGCAATTTCATTATAATGATAATATTCATAAAAAAAAACTAAAGCCTTAATACCTGTAGCATTGCATTACAGTATGCATTCGGTAGTGTCGCCTCTAATCCTGCAAATCCTGTTTGATTGTGTGTATCAAAGTCAAAGTCCTGTGCACCTAGTTTTGTGTATTTCACCTCTACTTTGCGATAGCGTTTCGGAATCATTTTCACACCACTGTCGGCTCCTTTTAAATTATTGGCAGGTGTAGTACTTTGACTATTCGAAAATGTGTTTTCCAGAATATACGGCACCTGATTGCGTCGTGTTAGCTTTGGATTCGGTGCATATCCAATGGGACCCTGCATCTTCATGGTTGCTAGAATTTCTGAATCAATTGGTTTCGGACGACGATATCTAGTTGAAAAAAACAACAATATAGTTAAGTATTTTGTAAAGTGTACCAAACGATCTGATTAAATTTACCTGTACTCCATTAATTCTGGTGGAAAATCACTTAACCATCGGTCGCCGGTTGTTAGATTAGGCAAATGTATCGATGAAAGTGGAAAATCAATGTCGGTTATCGATACAAACGGTAAAGGTGTTATTAAATCAGGAAACTCGGTGTCACTTGAGAACGCATTAAAATGTGGTTCTGGAACACTAGCCGCACAAATCATATTAATATGTCCAGACTGATCACCAAATGCGATAGCCTGGCTAGTTGTGCTTACGTCAAACGTTAGGCAGCTACTGTTATTTATGTCGACCTGATACATGCACACTTTGGGTTCGGTTAGTTCAACTGTATCCACCAGCTGAACCTGACCAATGGCAGACACTACGGCCAATCTTGAAAATTGTCCCGGTAAGAAACGTAGTAATTGCGGTTCTATCAGTACCTGAATCGGTGATACCAAACGCAACATTCGTAGATCGTGAACCATCAGAAACCGATCAGCAGCCAGAGTGCCCTGACACTCACTAAACCCACAAGATATCAAGTAATTTCCTTCGACATCAAAGTCAGACAAACCACTCGAATGTGTATTGAACGTGTGCTCGATATTCAGTGAATTCGGATCACGCAGAGTAATCTTACCGAATGCATCGCCAGCACAAAGATATCGGGAATGTTGTCGTAAAATAGCACAACCAGCATTTCCTGTGTACGACTAGAGAGTGCCCAAGCTACTTTAAAACAATTCAAAAATGTATAATAAATAATCTTACTAATCTTGTCTCTGATACAGTGCCCAAATCAAAGTCAACAATGTCTTGCTGATGTCCACCCATTAGGATGCGATTCGGTGCAACCTGCAGCATACAAAACATGTTGTTCAGGTTGGATGAGGTATGCGTAAACTTCGGAATACCACGTCGTATCTGGTGTCGCAATGATGTTGGAGTCAGGGCAAGAATTCCTGCGTCAAATGTTATTATTTGACGAATCATTTCGGATGCGTGCACCTGGAACGATGTATACTTTTGCATACCGGGTCCAAAATAAGACGTTACATGACCCTAAAAGCAAATATTCATTAGTATTGTATATTTCTACTGCGCATATCTACTTACACCTTCGTTACCCATCCACAGAAGCTCCTCCTGGTTGTCAAATGCCACTGTGGACACAGCAAAGCGATCACCACCGTCTGCCAGCACTGCTCCAAACTCAACGTACTCGGGACTCGTCTGGCCCATATTAAAGGTGCTAAAACTAGGCGAATAGTGCTCGTTTTGAGCCTGTTCATCGTACACTATATATTGGGGAAACACACAGTTATAAAAAAACATAATTTCATCTAATAACTAAAATGCAATCATTTTGTATATAAACAACAGTTATTTATTCTGCCGCGCTGTCTGTCAAGTATAATAACAAAGACTCAAATACAAACATAGAGCATATATAAATATCCAGAAGCAACACGCACAAAGAAACCCCAACACAATCACACAAACTTACATTAATTTGTGTACACTGTTTTCAGTTTAGTAACTAACTTAAAACTCACTTGTTAACGTGATCATGTCCTCGGCATGTCCGGAGGGCTCCCCAGTCACATACGAATACTCCATGGTGTGCTGCAAATAATAAAAGGCTAGAATTTAGACAGAAATATTTGTAAACAGCATTTCAGTCCAGCTATACGCGTCTACTCTGTAGCTGTCAGCTGTCAGAGTGTTTGGTGTAATATTTTATTTGTTGCGAAAATGTCAAAACAAGGAGAACACAAATAATTGTATCGCAGACTGTACATATGTGACAAATATGAACATTTTCTAGAACGTCAGTTCGTAGAGTGCGTTTAAAGATTTTTTTTAATGTGTAGATATTTGAAGTATATATTTTGATTGTCGTTATCTGTACATTATTATTACTTCATACCCATCGTTTTTTGGGCTTAAAGGAATTCACATTAATGGGCGAAGCCGCCATCCAAAGTTTAATATTACGCCATTATTATTACCGTAACCGAAATTGAAAACCAAATCGAAACAAATAATACAAATAATACAATCAGGAATTTGTTTTGATGTTATTAGTTTTAATGTCAGAGCTTTGCTATGTTATTTAGGATCTCTCGGATATAGGTGGTATGACGAAAACTTTTCTTAGGGCATTGAGTAGGCTGAACGTCCAGTAACTGTACATGGATTTTTGGCTTGGGGATTGCAATTAACTTGACATATTTCCAGCACTCTTATAAAAATGTTTTACTTTGTATTTATTCTATTCGCAAAATATTAAGTATTTTTAAAAAATAAAAAAAAATTAAATAAATAAATCTTGAAAAACGATTTTGACATAAAAAAAAACTTGACATAAAAATTTAAAATTTCTTAACTTTCGCCGTTTTTGAAGCCTTGCGGCAATTCCGAGGGCAATTCTAGCCGTTTTTTACGCTCATGGCAACGCTGCTAAAACACAATAAATGTCAAATAAATATAAAAATTGTGACAGTCACGAAGTGTCAGAGGCGGCAAAAGTACAGTTGCTACAATTCGCATCCAAAATATTTCACAACAAAAAGTCTGGACATTTCTAAATCGTAATTTATTTAATGATTTTTTTAGGAAAATGGATATTTTTAAGCGGTCAGAATGATAAGCGTGCTGAGCGCATTGATGGCTGGCACGCACTTATCTAAATAAACTTGTACTTGTAAAAATATATAATATAATAAAATAATATAATAATTTCTATTAAATTATGGCACTTCAATTAGAATCACAGCTCCTGACTGTGGACTGGTAGCAAATGCAACGTTGGAGAGGTCCATTCCCTGTGCATGTGGTATATGTTTGTAGTATTTTTCTTTAAGCTCCTCGATGAACTCAACGCTTTCTTTGATAGATCCACACAATGCAACAATACATCCACCCCAGCTGAATTTATAAAATTATTTTTTCTGAATAGTACTTTTGAAAGATATGTTTATGAAAACCCACCCAGCGCCAGTAAGACGTGCTCCAACATTAAAGCCATTAGCAATTTTAACAAGCTGGTTCAATTGTGGATGGGAACACTCGTACTGAGTTTCCAGACTCAAATGGGACTGTCTCATCAATTCCGCCAGATCGGCTATGCATCCATTGTTGCTGGCAATCTTACGGAATTGACTTACTCGTATAGACTCTAAAAAAAAGTAGTTTAATAAGATTCTGATCGTATTTTTTGATTATTTCACCTTGAAAAACATGCAGCGACCTCTGCCTCAACTTGAATTTTTGCATGTACTTTGTGTTAGACGACAAATATTTATTTAACTCAGTCTCGCTGATTTCTAGCTCTCGGATGATGTCATCACGTAGATAAATATTTTTATTCAAATGCCTATCGGCAAGAATTTCCATTTCTTCGAGACTGACGTTTAGCTCTCGTTGCAACAAGGCAAATTTGTCGATATTTTGCCAGGCAAGACCTTGTTTCTTTGCAATTAATCTTTAGACAGGTAGATTAACAAGATTGATTACAACAAATTAAATAAATTGTATTTGAAATCATATACCTGCATCCCATACGACATTCAACTACACGTTCGTTGAAGTCAGATGAGGCTGCCTTGTTTGCCTCAGCGAGACTATTGGCTATTACAAAAACTGCTTCATTCGGTAAAGAAATGGGCGTCGCACGAAGCGGATTCCATTCAATGTACTGAGCACAACCTAAACAAATATAGGATCTAATAATCTTAATGAGATAAGCTCACAGAAACTCACCTTCTTCTGCTAAAAAAGCAATCGCTTGATCCATACCGCCACCCTGAGTACCAATGTATCGTTCACATTCTGCTGAAATTGTGGACAGAAGTTGTTTCTCGAGGGAAAACTAAAAGCGAACATATTGTTTCGATGAAATTACAGTGATTTAATGACATACCTTATTCACATAGCTCGTGGCCAGCGTGGCTGCACTGACAAGGGCACTAGAACTAGACAGGCCAGATCCAGGAGGTACATTACCCAGAACAGCAACGTACATGCCACTTTTGGACTGGTTCAATGGCAAATGATCGAAAATTCCTTTGACGCCACAGAGGAAATAATTGTACCATTCAGGACCTCCTTTTTCAGGAATATTTATTCTTGATAAATAAAGACGTCAATTATTAGGTAATAAATTAAACAACTCTAAATTAAACTTACTTTATCGAATTTACATTGCATTTGAATGAATTATACTTTGTGTCCGAATTTCGTAAGTATAAAAATCCGTCTGCCGTTGGAGCTACTGCTAGCAATATATTCTGTTCGATTGCCATTGGTAATACTGGATAGCCACAGTAGTCAACATGTTCACCGATAAGGTTGACCCTGTAGTTGCATACACAAACTTTTAAATAACGCCATCTTAACTATTTTAAAATAAAACAAATATACGATATATCGTATATATTCTTATAAGAATCTACCTTCCGGGAACACGAACGAAAAATGTTGGCTGCACATTGAACTCATTAACGAAAAAGCTTCGCAAAGCATCCAATCGCGGAACCTGAGCAGGAGCTTCGAACGTCTTAACACAGATGTCGTTACCGTCGCCTGCCATTATCATCAGCTCGAACAAAACGTCACCAGTCACTCAGTCAGTCACCAGTGTCACCACTCAAATACACACCGCACGGTCTCTGATGACGTAGTAAAAATAAAAATAAGTATTATAATACAATTTTTTAATGATATTTACATGCACACTCTGCAACGGCAATTATCCACCTTTGTACACTCTGTAAAGCAGCAGATCTCGCGGTTTTAAAAACGTGGCAAAACAGAATTAAGATTGTTTCGATGCAGACGGTTTGTTTATTGTATTGTCAGTCAAGAGCGAACAACAATATGATTATACAGAATCAAGAACCGGAAGACAAGAACTAAAGAATGAGTAGCAAATATAATATTTATACATTTACATTATACGCATCCTCTCAGAGAAATGCGCAGCTCATAATGCGCGTCGTCAGACGATTGTAAATATATTTGAGAATATATGTATTTATATACGTATAGATATGCGTTTGCATGTGTGTATCTTATCAGTTAATTGTGGCCTGTATGTTTATTGTTGTTGGTTTATATGTGTTAAGAAATGTGTATTTATAATTGTTTTTTTTATTATTTTGAGAGATAATAGGCAAAGTATTAAATGAAAACATGTTTTTTTTATAACATTGTCTTCCTACAATACGTAGTGTACAAGGCTGAAAAGGCTCAAAAAGACCACTACTCACCTAGTTTTAGCACCTTTATTTAGTATAGGTCAGAGGAATCCCAAGTTGGTACATTGATTTCGGAGCAGTGCTGGCAGTCAGTGATTTTTTTTAAACCAATAAGACCAATTAAAACCAATAAATTAATGACTTTTAATTTCAGACTTCCGTGACTAGACATGGACAAGCGTGGGCATTTGAATCTGGGCGGTGTCTATACGTATACTTCAAAATCAATTGTCATAGCCGTGTATTGTTGAAACTTAAGTCAAGACTCCAAGCAAGCATGAGTCCAGTCTATACCCATGGCACCATAGACTTGAGCCTTCATCGGCTTCGTACAAATGTCTCGACTTGGGTCTATGGGTCTTTCAGGCCTGAGCACAACTTGCGAAATTGTTAGACGGTGTGATCACTTATTTGCTGTGTACATTTGACATTAGGAGCTTCTTTGGATGGTGGGCATCCATCCATCCATTTAAGTTGTAAATATACAGTAATAATGAATATTTGCTTGTAGGGTAACGCATTCTAACTCTAGAACGCAATAATTTTGTATATAAACAACTTATTTATTGCGAGATTTATTGTACCGCTATTTTAAATTTAGTATATACATAGAAAGAAACATACACTTACATTATCGGCATATCCGGAGGACTCCCTAGTCACATACTCCATAGTATGCGGCAAGTAATAAACGGCTAGAAACTAGAATTTAGTGTTTGTGTTTGATAATATTTAATTTGTATTTATTTATTTGTTGCGCAAATGTCAAAACAAGGAGAACACAAATAATTTTATCGCAGACTGTACATATGACATATATGCGAGGATAGGTTTTGTAGAACGTCAGTTTGTAAAGTGCGTTTAATGATTTTTTTATGAGTAACAAACGAACTCCCATTCATTTTTTCGGTACCCATTTATTTATTTTGGTACTCAAATGTTTTAATCGGTAACTATTTTTTTTTGGTACTCAAAAGTTTATTATCGGCACGCGTTTTCTGGCACTCAAATATTTTTTTGGCATTCACATAATGTTATACCTAAACAAATTGAAATCCTTAAAAAATTATTTGTACGCTGGTTAAGTTAAAAATATGGAGTGTAATTTACTTTAAAATTAAAAAAAATATATTTCAAAGCTAAAAATTAAGATTTACATACATTTCATATTAAATCTAATTAAATACATATTAAAAAAAATCCATTGTTTATAGCTATGCAATTATTAGCAAATCTACAGATGACGTAAAAAAAGTTGTATCCAATATTTTTTTAAATAACTTTTTTATTTTGCAAAAAAACAGTATTTGAATGCAAATGATTTTAATAAAATATTATTGCACTTTTTCGATGTTTTATATTATATTACTTTTTACAATGAATTATACATCAACAGGGCCCAAAACTTAAACAGATTAAAATTTCTGTGCATTATAACTTAAAACTACGCAGCAACATAAAAATTTGACATCCATACCGTACACTCCTCAGCAAAATGGATTGACGGAAAGGATGAACAGCATGCTTACCAAAAAGGCACGCTGCTTGATTTATGAAGCTGATTTACCGACTAATAATATATCGGGCAGAAAGCAGTGTCTAGAGCATCTTACATAATAAATATTGTGCCTAATCACGTATTTGAAAATGTGGGCAAAATACCTGGAAAGATTTGATCAAATATTATACCACATCCCCCATGTTAATTGATGGCATTAATGTTCCGTATTCCAAAATAATAACCTTTTTAGGATCCTACTAATTTAAAATAGTGCTATATTCGAAAAACACTTCGGTCTGCCGGCCGGGATTGAAACGGCTATGGCTATGAACATAAAGCTAGATCCCGGATTTAAGGAATCCGGACTAAAAAAGTCACGATTGAACCCTTCCTAGTAGCGCATCTGCACTTTACATTACGCTCGAAAGGTAATATGCCAACTGTACATTTACGGTCCTATAAACATATTATACGACAAAAAATAATAATAATATAACAAAGTAGCTTTGGAGTTTCTTTAAGAGTACATTCAAATTATTTTTAGTGGTTAAATTAAAGTACCATACGATATACTGTTAAAGTAACTTTAAAAGTACATTAGAAGTTCATTTAACTTAACATCTGTGGTTAAATGTAAATAACATAAATCCAAATCCATTTTACAAACTCGCATCAGATGTCCATATGATTTGTTTATATTCAAAGTACCGTGTTGTCCACTATGATGTGAGTCTTTAAAGAGCGAAGAGCGTACGACTAAGCCAAAGTGGTAAGCTCTTCGTTCTTGGATCCGACACTCGCTGGTTCAATCCCACTTTCGATTTACATTTTTTTTTTATAGATTTATATTGTGTTTGAATTATTCACTTTTTTATTTATTCAATAAGAAAACATTTTTATGTACCTTGGGCTGCTAGGGATTGCATCTATTTCAAAGTAAATTCAAATCAAATGCTTTTCCTAGCCGTATATACCTCGGTATATACATAGACGATATCTTGATTTTCTGTAATGACTCAAAGACAAGAGACGACGTGAAATATAATTTAAGTAGAAGACATGGTTGAAGCGAGCATCTGCGTTGGACTGAACATCACTAGATATAGAAAAAAAGGCATTATTTTTATTGATCGAACTAAATATTTTAAAGAAAATTCTATATAGATTCAACATGAGACCCGAAAATTGCCGACATGCAAGAGTCATTTTCCCATAAATGTGTGTAGGGAGTGATTGTGACAGCTATACCAATAGATCCGAAAAACATTAACCTCTTCAAAAAATTGCGACGCTGATTGGGCTATTCTCGTCGATGAGCGCAGGTCCTGCACCGGATACGTCTTCACTGAGTACACGGAGGTGCCATAACTTGAAATATTAAAATGCAACAATTTTTCGTACCGGAGAACCAGCGTTATAAGTGCTACCAGTTTGAATTACATTACCCATGAAAAAACGTGGTTTTACTTCGCCGTTACCGATGTTCGTAAGCTTTGTGATTGATTTTTGGTTCTTCATGTAACGCTGTAAAATTGGGCCAGTGATCGACCGAGTAACATTGTCCACTGCAACTCCCTAAGAGAAGACATGAATTAAATAAAATCTTCATTTAAATATTCTATCAACTTAATATTGATTTCCAATAAGTCGATCCGGCGTCGGTGTTCCTTGAGACACTTGTACTTCTTATGTCAATAATATATATTTTAATTGTTGGTAACACCACCCATGAGTTGATTTTCACGTAATATTTCCAAGCATGTGGGGTCCTCGTCATTGTGAAGCTACCTACATAATAGTTCACATTATTTACGTTTTCAGCTCACAAAGACAAGGCCACTTATTCTGCGTTCACTGCTAGACAGATCAATCTGCGATAGCTGAATGATAAAAATGTTCACTGATAATAATAAAGATAATCTATCAAATATAAAATGAGTTAAATAAACTTGATTTTTTTTGTAGTTTCAGGTTATAAGGTTCAAGTAATAATTTATGCTATATATTTGTGGTTTGTTTTACTAATATTTAGCTATGTTTGCGGCGACAAATGTACTTTCTCAAAGAGCGATGGTACCTGATAAACTTTTATAAAACAATGTTTTCCTGGCTCATCGTTCGACGAGGCAGTACATTTTCGAGATCTTCGTTTCAAATTTTAGCAAACTGTTCCAAACGAATTTGATTTTAAAAGGACAAAATTATGTTTTATTATGTATTATGTGTAAACGAATAATTAAAAACGTCGACGTCGAGACTCAGAACGAGCGGAGGTAATTGATGTCATAATTATTTCTTACGCTGCTTCTGATTCTCGACGTCCTTCTGACAAAGCACTAATAATGCTTGATTTAGTTCTGCCTATAATTATTGTAGCTTGTTTCCGTCTTCGATAGTCACACATGACGTTCTTGCTTGAGCATTGCATTTAACAAAGAATTCACGGCGCGCAATGAAATTATGTCTCTTTCGATTTGCATTAAATTATGAGTTGTCCTATGCAGAATAAAATTAATTTCTAAATTCTAACATAAAAAAATGCCTTACGTTGACTATTGCAGTCATCAGGTGGAATTTTACGTTTCTGGATGCGTCTCTCGAGGTGATGCTTAAATTCAATGGCTTCGGTGAGTTGAGATTAATCTTAACATAGATCGACATCAATGTCAAGCTGACGGGGTTCTGGACGGCCTTGATCTTCAAGATTATTTAATTTTAATAATTGATTTCGAATGGCAAAGCAATTATTCAAATTAAATAAAGCCGGCGTAGCTACATTTACTTCTTGTGTAATTTCTTGATAAACAAAATCAAAATTAATTAATTAATAGGTTTCTAGTTAAAAATATTGAATATATTATAAACATACTAACCACTGATTCGTCGTAGTCCTCAGCACTTGGGTTTACAAACTATTATACGAACGTATACTTTCGCCTTCAGAGATTTGTCTGCTTACTTTTCTGACCAATCTGGAATGTTTGAATAAAAACTCATCCACCGTCACCTTTTACGTGAATCTCCGCAAATTACAATTTGCTGACATCCGTCCAACAGATCATATACATATAATTGGTATGAAGATAAACCTTTTGATCAGAAATGACTTTAAACAAAGCGTCCCAACAGATGATTGATTAAATGCCACACACACGATGGAACTTTCTTCAAAGAAATGTCTGATAATCAGCTGGTCGTATGAGTTGCCTGTCGTTGTGTACGTCTGCCAGTTACTTTGTACGTGAATAAGAGGCCATTTTTCCACAAGAATGTATATACTTGCAGAATCACCTCAACGTCTGAATATAGCGTTGTGGTAATACTGCTCAGTTTACATGCTTGAAGAGTTGGACGAAATCACTTTTTTGATGCAGGACAGATTGGCATCGCCAGATATAGGTCGATTGCGACAGTACACTTGGACGGAGTCATTTATTCTACATGAATTTGGACGACTGCGTGGCCTTTACCTTTATACACAGAAAGCAATATTGATATTTAGAATATAAATCACCCGAAAAATTAAATAAAATGAAACAACGTACCTGGATTCATCATTTTTACTGAGGCTGAGGTTTGATTTGAGTTTAGATTTATACTGAACTGTAAATGCATAAATGTTTATTCCGTTATTTTCGTTGCGCAACGCAGCGTCACGGTGCTTTGTATCGTACAGACTGCCTAAATTGTTTTTGGGTATTAAAAAATTGCATTTTAAAAGTATCTATACGGATAAATGTAATCGTTGTTTAATTCTTTTTAAAGTCACAAATACGAATCAATAGCGGTTTAGATTACCATACATAAAATAAAACATGTCAAGTAGACTATATAAAACTTCACAAATTAAATTGCGTGTATATATGCACCAACTAGCGTTGAACTGTTGAAGCGCTTCAAAGTTCAGTGGAGTGCGTGTTTTTTACTAAACGTTTCTAAACCGACGCGAGGGTTTGTGTCTATGGTCTAATAGTTTAGGAAATGAGTATAGATATTTGAATTAACAAAACTTTTTTTTATATTATATATGATATTCTTATAGCTTTTAACTAGGAATGTATAAGTATAAACACAATGTCTGCGATTAAATAGACAACGGCAAACTAGCAGAAATATTATATATTAACTGTGCCACACTATGCCATCAACAAATAATAGGTTAATGAAAACAATAAGTTGTCCTTCTGGCCACCTACAGATTGAACAGAGTCTTATCGGAAGTTATTGTTTTCGCCAATGCTCGTCTCTATCACTTTACAAGAAAAAAAATTGTTTAATTTAAATATTAAAATTTAAATCTACTTGCCATCGAGAGAGAGAATAATAATTAATAATAATAATAAGCATAAATTTAACTAAACTAAAGCTTTTTTGTTTATATGAACTAAAAATCGAAATTTAACCTCATTTTTGTATATGGTCTTAATTCGATGAGCAGCCTCAAGCAGCTGGTTGTACAACCGGTTAATTCCTGTAAAACGTTTTATTAAAAATAAATAATAATTATAAATTTAACATAAAAAATACTTGAAAACTAAACGTTTTTTGTTTATGTGAACTACGAAATTTTACTTTAGTTGTCGCGTAAATCTTACATTTTGAATACCCTTAAAAAAATCCAATTAACAACGCAAATGTTTTTTGTTATTGTTATATAAAGTTTTAAAACTGAAATTAATAATTGTTTTATGTTTTTAATTAAAAAAACTAAAACAAATTGTCGACAAAGATTAGATTAGATTTTATTTATTCAACATAAACAAGAAACATTTAATTTGTGTAAATAAATATTTGTTAAATTATATTATTATTTATATTTAATTAAATTAACAAAATAAGGTCATATGCAAAAATTGAGTGTCTCGAGATTTTTAGAATAAATAGAGGCCGAATGGTCATGGTGATTTTAGTTACTCTTAAAACCTTGTCGTGAGCAGTTGCTTCTGTCTGGATCTCCGTCTCTGGATATCTATCTCTGGATAACGCATTGGGGTCAACCACAACAAACGTCAAACTGTGTAAGACATTCTCTTACGTAAGGACTGCTCTGATTCGTGAACAATTTAAGAGACGTCGAAACTTCTACCTCATCTCTCACTCTCATTGGATCCTTTAAACCCTTGTGGGACATAAGGCCAGTGTGCGATGCCGCACACCGGATTCATTGACCATTACGGGTTCACACGAGTGGTCAGCTCATGCTAATGTTC
>JANSTU010051951.1:0-20601 GCA_027564075.1 Bolitophila hybrida
CAACATTTCGCACACAAATACGCAATACAATGAAAAAATGTAAGAAAGCTTACATGAGAATATGTATATATGGAGAGCACACATCAGAACTTACACCCGTCAGCTTGAAATATTAAAAATTAAAAATTAAATTTAAAATCTAAAAAATCATTTACCGAATCAACATCTTAGTATTATTAAACCAGTCTGCTTATCACTTACCAAACCACTCTCTTGGAGAGACATGCACGGCCAGTTTTCATACTGATGCATGCAAGTATATAAATTGGGAACAACCCACAACCCACCACAAACAAACAAACCAAAAAACAAACAAACAACAAACTATAACCCCTCTTCCTTACACAGCTCCCAAAATCCCACATACACTGATCTCGATAGAAAAGTCCCAGACGGTTTAAATAACGTAATTTATGTTTATTACACTGACGCGCACAATCTCTTCAAGGGAAGAACAAAAACCCCAACCATTTTCAAAACAAACAAACATACTATTTGAATTATTTTATATATTATTTTTTTGTATTTATTGTGAATTGTGTTGCCGTAAATGTAATACATAATCTTATATAATATAGCTCGGATATAATAATAATCTAAAATTGTTTATATTAATTAGTATTATAACATGCGGATATTGAAAAAAGTTCTTGCTGAACCAAGTATATTTTAAAATTATTTGTGATGCATTTATTATAATTCTGTAATCAGACGGTGTTCTCACAGCTGCTCTAACTTACACAACTAACTTTGAAAACGGTTTTTACTCTTTGTACTTAGATGAATCTAAATTAGATAAATTATCTGTTATTAAATTTGTAATATAATGCTCATATTTTATTATACAGAATTTAATTTATATTTTTATAATATGTTTTTTTTTTTTTGTTTACTATATTTTCTAAGAAGTAAGCTTTGCGGTTTTTTTTAAATTTCATGTATGTGTGTGATATTTATGAAATTTCAAGAGTTAATTGTATAATCAAGCTATTTTATTTTATATGCTTTTTGAAGTTTTACATAAAAGAATAAAATATGTTTCAAATTCTAACGTGATTATTATTAAATAAAAAATTATGAAGGCTTTGAATTTGTCGACGGCTAATATAATTTTTGTTTGCTTCAAAATTCATATAATATTTAATCAACATACTTTTACTATCGAATATTACAGTGGCATCATTAAAATTGGTATATATATAAGACAAACAAACAAATATTTTAAAATAATATTTCCGATAAATATTACAAACTACAATATCAATTTAAATTTTCTCAGAAAATATAAATGATCACATAGTTGTACCCGGAAATTTAAACCTTTTTAAAAAAAATATATTATAAATCATAGTAGGTACTATGTAATTTGTATGTATAAATCTCATATTTATAATAAATAATACACATATCAAAAAATACACTTTAAAATGTTAGTACAAGCTGCCTCCAATTGCGTAAACCAGCTAGCGGTATATAAAATAATATATAATTATGTAGGATGTTGATGTTGTGTTGTTGAACTAGCGTAGAAGCAAAAAGGTATTTGTTTAACTGAAAAAAATAAAATAAAATCTGTTAATTTTTTGTGTGTAATAATAATAATGTTTTATTTATATTGCAATAGTAAATTTAAAAAAAAAACTTTAAAATTGCAATTTAAGCATTTTATACTGCATACATTGTTGCACTATCGTTTTAAAATTCTTAATTCAAAAATGTTTTTTTGTAATTTCAATTACTTTTTCTTTAAAGTGAAGAAGGATTTTCTTTTTGATTCGTCTTTCTGTGAAGATGCGGGTAAGGTCATGCTGCGTCCTTCACCACTAGCACCACTCTGGCATTGCGATTTTAGTGCCGTTACCCACTGATTCATTTCAATGTCATCATGGGCTTGAAGTAAAAATTCCGCACCGTTCGCTAATCTGTAATAAAACAAAACAAATATATGTAGTTATTCAAACAAATAAATTCTAAAATTTGTTTTTTTTTTTACTTTATTCTAAACACGTGCTTCTTCTTTGTATAATCGTTAGCTACGTCAGCGGTGCCATTTTCTAGTATCAGTGGAATTTCTCCTCGGAAAGTAGTTTCAGGTGTCGACTTTACGGCTTTCTGGTCTTTATAGAATGAAAGTCGCCCTGCCCGGGCTACTATGTATACCTGATGCAAAAATATTAATAATTTAAAGTAACAATCAAACTAAAATTATCAGATATTACCTTATCCCAAGAGCGGTTAGATGCCTTCTTTGTGGTACTTTCCCATTCGTGTTTTCGGGTTAAAGTACCTTCTACAGCATCAGCATCTGCGCTCGAACTTGGACGTTCTATATTAAAAAAATACAGCAAATTTTCAAACAATATTTATTTCATAGAACATATTATTTCTCGTTTTAAAAGTTCAAATGTATGTATTGTATATTTATTCTGTATATGGTGTTTTTGGTAACAGTTTTAAAAATATTTAAATAATAAATTTATATTATAAATGTCAGAATAACACTACGAATGTATGAAATGATTAATAAACACATGCTAATTTATACTTAAACAAACAAAACTAAACTATAATAAAAGCTTATTAAATTTATTGAAATTTTGCTGATAAGGTATTATCAGAAAGTCATTTGATATTGGGTTACCTTCATCTTCTTCGGCCGATTCGGTAGCGCTAGCACCACGAGGAGTACCTCGCTTCCACCTAAAACTTCTAAACGGGCTCTTGGAACGAGATCGTGGACGGCCGATCTTTAAAGAGCCACCGCTTGTCGGAGTAATTGGCGGAGACGCCAGCAATTGCATGTTAGCCCCTCCGACTGTATAGCGCATGATATTATAAAATGGTTCGAGCAAGAGTTGGATTTGATGGGCGATTCAACGAAAAGCAGACACACAGTTATAAATAAAAATAAAAATTGGTCGTAAAAACAAACAAGATAACAAAAATTAATATATGCCACACGAAAAAAGTTTAAGCGAAAAGCATGTACATGCGTGCATTTGGTTATTTGCTAGCAATTACGCGATGAACTTACCAGTTTTAATGTAACCATGCAATTATAATTTAAGTAGTAATAATGTTTATTTCATATATTATAAAAATATGATAATAAAAAATAAGCAAATCCCATTTTATATTTGTAACTGAAGACCAAAAACACCATATAGTATAAGAAAGAGAAGAATATAATGCTTGATTTGAATCCTAACAGTACCTGTATGAGAAATAGGTCTTTCAGCGATTATAGGTGATGCAGTTCTCATTGTAACTACATTGTGTTTAATTTTATGTGAAGGTGTTATTATTCCAATTCAATGAATAAGAGCAGCGTAAATACAAGTTTTTCATGAATTGTGTTATTTAGCATAGACAGAAAAATAGATTAAAAAATTACATACCGGCGTCGTTTTCACGAACAGAATGTGGCGATCCAGGTGCATCATGAGAGTCACGGGATTCAATTTGTCGTGATGCTTCTGCTTGAGCTTCTGCTGCGGCTTTGGCATCTTCTTCTGCTTGGATTCTCTGTCGTTCGGATTCTTCAGCTGCCTCTTGTCGTCGTTTCATTTCTTTGAGCTCAAACTTAATAACACAAATGTAACAGATTATATCTTCGATGAAATTAATAAACATACTGTTGTGAGTCGCTCTAAAGCGCTAAAACGTTCCTCCTGTGCAGCAGCGGACTTCTCAAATGCTTCATGTTTTTTAATAAGGTTCTCGACTTCATCAATGGTGTGACCAAGTTCTGTAGACATCAAGTAGGGCTCCTGAGCAATTAACCATGCCTCAGCAACAGCAGCATCACGTGCAAACTGATACACTTCCAGAACTGAATACATGAACATGTAAAACAATATATATAAATTAATAATATTAATATATACTAACTCAATTGAAGATTTTCCCAACGTTCCTCCCAGCGATGCAATAAGGCATTCCTACTGTTTGTAAGTTGCAAAAGACGATCTTTGATGTCGCCGCTGGCGTAGTGACTTCGTGCCAATAATTCTTTACCCAGAGACAGACAAGCGGTGAAATTGTCTTCACGGGTGTCGATTTCGGCCTTAAGACTTTGATGATTGTTCATAAGTAATTCAACACCAGACACGTCACGAGGTTTTTCCGAAGTATTCATCTGCCTAACTACGTCTTCCATCCAAAGCATCAGCGTGCGTACCATATTGAAAAATTTAAACAGATCTCCTGTATCAGAGAGCTTTTGCTTGCGAGACTCACACATACCCTGCAAATTTGCCCAGGCCTGCAAAACTTCTTGCTCTCGATTTGTGATCTCTTTAGCTTTATCGCCAGCGTATGACGCCTGTAATTTAGCAGATTCTTCTTGAATTTGCTGGACCTGTGAGTACAGTGTAAGGAGATCTTGTATGAAATTGTGGTTCTTTCGTTGCAATGCGGATACTGAACCAGCGTCACGTCCTAACTCATCCGAAACACCATGCTGTTTTTCGATTACGCGGCCAAGCACATCTTTGCAGTCGTGAAAGAATTTATGAAGCTCTCTCGATGCTGCCAGCATTTGGGTGCGTGTGTCAATGAGTTCCAAAAGATCTTGCCAAGATTCGTTAAGCCCATCTTTCCACTCGGCAATAGTGGCACTGTCACTGTGTCCGGCATGGATAAGTTCATCTGCGATACCGTTCGCGCGAGCAACACGCTCACCACCAACTGTGGCAGTGTCCTGGGCAAATTCTTTGAATCGTTCCCATAGCAAGGTCACGTGGTCGTAATCCTGACCCAGCTCATGAGAGCCTGCTACCAATTCACGTTCAGCAATCCATTGTTCAAGATCATCAACCTCGCGGTTAAGCATAAACAGCTGCAAAGCTTCATCTAAACGAGCTCGACGTTCTCCAGCCAAGTCTTTAAGACCAGCATACAATTTATCGAGCTGCGACTGTTTTACAGACACTGCGTCTACATGCGGAATCTGCTCGGTAGTAAGCTGACGAGCAGTGTCTCCCAACAGACGAATAGTTTCGGCATAATCCTCGACCAGTTGCTCGAGTGTATCGTGCTTCTTCATTAAATTTTGTGCTGTTGTTTCATCTTTTCCACGATCCTCAACCATCATATACAACTCCTGTTCACTCATCCATGACTCAGCTTCTGTGGCATCAAAGAAGTACTGTTGAACACGTTCCGATTGATTCATCAAATAACGCCGGTTTTCTATAGCGTCCTTAAGATTCTGCCATTTTTGGGTTAACTCCTTGATGCGTTCAATAAATTGGTTTGCATCTTCATGTCCTTCGTCAATGAGTTTCTGTCCATTATTACAAATAGCCATTATGCGCGGTTCGTGATTGTCAATTTCAGTGGAAAGGGATTGATTTTTTTTCTCCAGTACGTTTACGTTGAATAAAGAATTTCCAAATTCTTCGGATGTGGCCAATGGCATCTTCTCGTCAATCCACAATTTCTCTTCCTCGACGTCTCGACCGAACTGAAAGGCTTCTTTCTTTTTCTCGAGCTGTTTCTGGCGTTCGACTAATGGAGCCTTGATTTTTTCAAACCGTTCAGTTACTGCTACCTTTTTAGTAACAATAGGCTCAACCTGCTCTAGTGGAATCGTTTTTTGCAAGAATTCAGTTTGCTTATCCATTTCCTCTACTTGACGGGCCTTTAGAGCCATTTGAGTTTGAATAACTTGTTGCTTCTGCATCAGAATGTTAACAGAAGTTAGATCGGTACCAGTATCAGTATTGATGATTTGTTTTTCCAGATCTGTTATATATGAGTCAATGTCATCGCATGTTTGCTGTACTAGAACCTCACGATTGGCGTCAAATAGTTGAGCACCTTTGTTTTTGGTGGTTGTTTCAAGATCTTCGAATGATTTCGACAGATCCTTCAATTTTGGCTCAATTATTTCCTTGAACTCTGGTTTTTCGGTCATTAGATCCTGCGCTGACTTTTCCGCCTCGTATAAACGCTCTTTATTAGCAGCAATCTCTGCCTCAAAAGCTTGGTGGCGCGTCCATTTAGAATGAATGGTTTTAGCACTGCGATACGTGTCGTCTTGCGAAATAATGTACTTTTCTGATACCCATTCTGTAAGTTCTTCTAAATCTTGCAGAAACTCGTGCAGTTTTACTTGGTTCTTGAGACGTTCATGTTGCTCAAGTCCATGGTCTCGATTGGAATCGCGACGCTCTGCAATGCTCTTAGCTCGCTTTTGAATCTTGTCAGCATCATAATGATCCTTTTCAATCAATGTGTCGGCAACATGAACAATTGTATTTATTTTATCGTCATTTGCATCCATGGTTGTTAGGAAAGCTTCGTGTCTCTTCAACTGGTTCTCTGCCTGTTCCAAATTTACTGGTGTATCATCTTTACTTAGGAAGTGTTCTTGTTGGCTTAGAACTACTTCAGCCTGTCGAGAGTCGCGATTAAATAACTGCTGGTCAAGGCTCTGCGATAGTAATTCCTGACGATTTTCCCACATTTGATGAAGCTCCTCCCAGCCATCCTTTAAGGCCTTAAGTCGTTCACGTAGGAACATATACTGTGGATCCTCAGTTTGAGATGGGTCCGATGTAAGACGTTCGCCGTATTCCATCATATTCTTGTAGTCTTCAGTGTAATTGTCGATTTCCTCGCGGATGCTCTGATGCTGATTCAGAAGTTTCTCGGCTTCTGGTAATGAGCCTGGCGGATCTTCGGAAGCAACGTCGGTTTGTGTTTTGGTTAACCATGTCTGAAAATGATCAAGATCGCGCAAGAAACGATGCAAATCACCGGCTTCTTCAAGCTTCGAGTCTCGGTCTTTTAGCATATGCGTTAATTGTTCCCATATAAGTGTAATAGATGCAATACGTTCGCGAATAACGGCTGCTTCTTCGGGATGGTCTTCCTCAATTGCATCAGCCTCCTTCTCTAAAGATGTTAGTTTAGCCTGTATAGCAGCTAAATCACGCTCCATGCCGCTTAGACGACGTTGCAAAGTCATAACTCCTGTCAAATCCATCTGAAGGCTATCGGTTTCTGTTAGAATACGTTTTTTGTCTTCTATCCATGAAATAGTTTCGCGACATTCAATATAAAACGTTTGCACGCCATGAGCAGAATTTAGTTCGTCTCGCTTTGTATCCGCTTTTTCGCGCAAGCGTGACCATTCTTGGTTAAGATGTTCTTGGCGTGAACGAATTTGCTCAGCATTTGGATGGTCCACGCTATTAAACTGGTTTAGAAGCTGATGAGCTAATTGATTTACAACTGCTACACGAGTATCGT
Source organism: Bolitophila hybrida (assembly GCA_027564075.1). NCBI lineage: Eukaryota > Metazoa > Arthropoda > Insecta > Diptera > Mycetophilidae > Bolitophila > Bolitophila hybrida. The sequence continues at coordinate 7,261 of JANSTU010051951.1, forward strand.
TAGCGTTCATTTCTTTGTCAAATCCATCATAACGGTGCTTCATGATTTCCACATCTTCGATGTCCTTTCCAGGAGACATTGTATCTAGCATTTTTTCCTTCTCGCCGATCCACTGCTCGACGCCGTCCGCTTCGGACATAAGCTTGTATAGGCTGAGTGCGTCCAACAAGCGAAGTTTACGCAATTTAGCTAACTCCATGAGTTGCTTATAACGATCATCAATGCTGACAATACGTTCAGACACTTTAGCATTTTCTTCATCGTCCAATGTGAGACTCTCAGATTGCTTATGTAGCTGATCAATGATTTCAGCATAACTACGCAACTCATCAGCGACATCTTTATGTTTTTTGAGTAGAGATTGAGCATGAGACTCGTCCTTGCCTACATCTTCGGAAGAAACCAAACGAAGAGCATCAAGCATCCACTGGTCGATGTCGTCTGCGTCGGCAAACAACTGGAAATATTCAACGGCGTTTTCGAGACGTTGACGACGGTATTTGGTCAAATCAAGCAGATGATTCCACATTGCTAAAATTTCCTTGAGACGCTCTTTGATACGATCAGCACCAAAGTGTCCGTCACTTATCAATTCATCTCCAATCCTTGCAACAGACTGAAGCTGTGGGTCGTGCGACTGAATTTCGGATTCTAAAGCTTTATGTTTTGATAAAAGCAGGTGAATAGTAGTCAGATCGTGTCCAATGTCAGCGGTGCTTACTATTTGCTCCTTTTCCTTAATCCAGTTTTCTTCATCTGCGGTGTCCCACTGGAACTGCCAAAGTTTACGGCTTTCTTCCAGTCTGGAACGTCGTTCAACAGCAAGGCGAACAAGTTCTGCGTAAGCATCTTCGAGTTGCTGAACTCGATCTACAATAATTGCTGGGTCACACGGTTTGTATCCATCTACTTCTTCGCCCAGGAATCGTTGAGAGTTTTGTACAACCGTCTTTACTCGTTCGCCTAATACATTTATATCCGCCTCTACCAAAGCGTGCTTCTGTAGTAAGTCCTCAACACCCATTAAATGTTTACCAAAGTCATCAGTTAGCAAACGTTGTTTGATTTCTTCCATGTTATCTAAAATATATAGCATTTCTTGGAAATTCTGTTGCAACTGCAGCGAAAGTTCTAGACGCATGCGACGAGCACGTAACAACTCCAGCAAGTAATTCCAAAGGCGTAATACATTCTCCTTACGAGCTAAAATGCGTTGAATATCATGGTAGCGTTCGGCTTCTAGTTCATCAGACACAGCCACTACCGCCTGAACGCGTTCCTCATACGCAAATATATCTGTTTCGATTGCTTCGTGCTTCTTTGCTGCAGCCTCAACAGCGGCCAAATCAAAGCCAAAGTTATCCTGACTAACAAGTCTTTGATTTTCTGACAACCATGTCTCACGCATTGACGCCTTGCGGTTAAATCGTGCGGCTAACTGTTCGAGCTTCTCTTGGCGAATAAGTTCCTCGCGCAAAGCTAACTCGCGTTCATGTTCTGACTTCTCTAGACGTTCCCAGGCCTTATTTATATCCGAAATCATCTTGCCTTCTTTTGGCGTGTATGGCTTCTGGTTGTTGGCACGCATCTTGGATTGTAATGTAAAAAGCAGAACCTCAAGATTGCCCTTCTCTACGAATTTTGGTGGTTTCTCAATAGTGCGGTAGTTTGAAAACTGGGAAAGTTGCTGCTGCACACCGATCAAAGAGTTAGCAAACTCACGTTCGCCTAATGAATTAATTGTACTTTCAATCCAACTTAGCAAATCGCTGGTGAACGTCTCATAGTCTACAATCATTTTCTCGTTTTCCATGGCAATTCCAACCACCTTTCCAATTCTCTTACCTTGTACAGTCTCCTGCTTTAGTTTGCTAAAGTAATGATAGTATGTGACTACATAAGTAATTATTGACTTCTCATCGGGGTGTTCTACAAAAACATCCTCAGCATCAAGTAGCTTTGTCAGTCCTAATTTATCTTCGGCCACGTCAAAAGCATTATTAAGATTGTACATTGGATTGTTCTTGCCCAATTTTTCAATGGATATCAAATCTGGCCTATGTTTGTGTATAATCGCATTAAATGCAAGACCATCACGCCATGATGTCGTGAAGTTACGCACGTTAACGTTTTGATAACCAGCTGTTTTCATTTGACACCACAGCAAAAGGGCATCTTTTGCAGACTTAGTTTCTTTGTTGTCCACCTCCTCAATGGTGATGTCTTGAATTTGAAACCGTAGGATTATAGTCCAAATAAGACCAAGATTTAGGCTGGAATTTCCATCAACGATGTCATGCGAACCAATATTTTCCAAATGCACGCGTTGCTCACGCAAAAACTGTAATGCCTTATCTACGTTTTCCAGGCAGTGGATACGCATTTTACCCTTAGTGGGCTTCGGAAGACGTTCACCAGAAAGAACCTCGAGCAATTTAATTAAGTTCTTGCCATCACGCATGTCGATGTACAAGTCTTGTATCCGGCTGTTCACACGCACCAAATGCGAATTAACCCATTTTGTGAATGTTTTCTTTTGCACGGTCTCACGTTCCTCTGCTAGTGCCTTAATACGGCTTCTCTCAAATAATCGGGAACTCGAATTTCCACCGTCGTACTCATACTCGTCAATGTACTCACTACCGGGTCCTTGACTAGGATCCCAGCGTACTACAGAAATATCCGTTGTCATATTTTTTTGCTGTTGTACAGCCCGCAGCACCTAAAATACAATATTTTTTTAATAAAATTTTGTAAAGTTTGACGACACGCAATAGAGATGTTTATATTTAAATATGATTTGAATAAACACAGTACATTTACTTTCAATATAGGTGCCAATGTGAAATTATCAAACAATATTGAATAATCATAAAATGTATGATTTGAAAAACACAAACAATATTTTATTATAAATATAGAATTGGAAATATAAAAAAATAGGTTTGTTGTGTCTACTGGGCTTACTAATAAGATGCAAATCAGCACGACTAACGCAGCATTATAGGATTTATTGTGTGTGGTCTCCCGCGCGATCTACCCCTGACACAAATCGTAAACAGTTGACACCTCGTAAGGTAGAATTGCGTCAAGTTCTATACTAAACTAAAATATCGACCTCAATTTAAAAAAAAAAATCTAGATCAAACATATTTTTTAATTGCACTAAACCTATTTTTTTAAATTTATTTGTACCAAAAAACAAATATTTATATTTTTATATTTATATTATATTTATATTTATTTATATATTTTTTTATTTATTTATATATCATACGAGAGACCAGACCAGACCATTTTACGTAGTCAGCAGTAATAATTAAGTCGGTAAGTATGTACAAATTAGTAAAATAAAAATGTCATGAAGTCATTCATATTATATATTCAATAAGAAGTTTATTTTAATCGAAAGATGTAAGGTTAATTAAGTAATAAAGAGTAAATGATTTATCATAGTTTAAATTAAACCAAATTTGGTCATTAATAATAATAATAAATGCTATAAAAATGACTATTTATAAAAATCCTTTATATCATTAGGGTAATGGGGATAACGCCTATATTGGATAGAATATACCGGAAACGAGTTTAAGTTTCAGCTCGATTTGATAACGGCAAGTGGATTAATTATGTAAAAATACATAAGTGAAGTTAATATAAAGGATTTTAAAATATTACCAACATAAAAAATATACATCACTTACAGATCAAACATAAATAATCACACATACACATAAGTCTGGCTGTGTATATTTGTTCAGAATAACGCGAGTAAAAAATAGAAAAATGACAAATTTTTGAAAGGCGCTTTACAAAATGATGTCATAGAACAAAGTAGCTGTGGTGCCTTATACAAAATCATAAAGTCGCAAGTGTCGAATCCGATTTTTACATTAGCACTCTAAAAATACATATTCGAATGTTAATAGTATAGATCCATATCCTATATAAGACTTGTTTATAAAACCTTAACATGTATACATTATTATAAATATATATAATTTATATATATGAATTTTGAATAAGAAAAATGTTTCTAATATACTAATTTAAGTTTTTAAATTATATGTTATATGCGTTAAAAAAAATCTTGCAGCAATGTAAGGTATCAAATCTAAGGAAATAGTGAAGACATTAAATTTAAACTTTTTTTATTACACCTTTGGCATCACTGATATATATTATAAGTTAGCTACACAGATTTTACAATTACAGTTTAGCCAAAGACAAGACATAAAAATACATTGAAGTTATGAAAATGAATTTCCCTAATATTACAAACGTGTCAGATTAAAAATAGAAGAAATGACATTTTGAAAAAGACAGATGTATAGAAACAGAAAGATTAAAGTAGAAATTAAAAAAAAACACAAAAAATAAAATCGACTGAATTCACGCTTTATGTATTTTTTATTTTAGAAATTTTAAGAATTATAAAACACGATTTCTTATGTACACAAATATTTGATCATAACTGCAGTGTGAACACACCTTTTCAGTATGCATAAAAAATTGTGTTTGATGCTATTTGCTAGAATTGATCGATACACGGTATATTTTTTTATATATGGACTAAATAAGAGGTTAATTAAACTATCCCACCCCATATTAGAATATCGGTTATGTGAACCAAAACGATGTGCGGTCGTCGATTATTTAATCTAAAAATAAAACCGCGTCGCAGTGTTAATCATTTTATGTTTGATTCCAATTGGAACGAAAACTCTTAGCCGCCATTTAAAATTACATACACATCTATACAATCGCATCCGACCGACATTACCTCACTAAAATTGTCCTAGTTATCTATGATTTGTTATGATAATTGTGTACTTACCGTGTATGTAAGTAATGTATCCAAATTCAGAAGATGATCTAACAGGAAATAATGCACTTTAATTGGATGAAATCCATAAAAAACAACTACGAAAAATGTTCACGCCCGCTTGAGGTCGTGTCACAACTCTCTTTACACTTTACACTTTAGTCTTTCTGTGTACACTAAACTCTCGAGCCTTCACAAACTGCGGCGAAAATGCGAAGCGCGCTTGCGCCGACCCAATGAAAGTGGTAAAATTGAGAATACAATATTACAATCAAGTATATGTATAAATCTAAATATATTTGTTAATGCAATTTTTTAAATATATTTAGTGTTCAGTTTTGCACAGTTAAATGGGCATTAATTTTATCAAATTTCGTTTATACACACCGATTGCGAACACACCGTAAAGTTGCGTAAAACCGCGTAGTAATACTGTTGAACACAGACAGTAGATAATGATGTCATCGAAGAAACTAAGTGTTGTTAAATAATAATCTCACAAAACAGAACGATATAATTATAAGTTGGGCGTTGTCCGGCTAACAATAGCTTCTTGTTATTTTAATTTTTATGATGAAATAAACACCTCTCAATTCTTTAAGTAAACTATTTGGAATTAAGAAAATGATTAGTCTTATTTTTATTATATGAACTTTCAATACATTCAATTATAAAGTTTTTAAAGAACGTAGACCCGTGAAAAAAGAACAACCAATGAACCAATGCGCTACTGCCATATGAGCTGTGCGTTGTACGATGCCGATGAGCATGAGCGTTGAGCAATTTGCCTTTGCATTTGCGTATGTATTATTTTTCTCTTCGGCTGCTAGTCCATACGGCGAAGAGCATCTGACAAGACATGTGAAATACTTGATTCCTGCATCTGGTACTACTTGCGTGTACTGAGAAATAAAAAAATACATAAATAGCGCTATTTAAATATTACTATGGAATAGTAGCGAGTAGCGATAATTATGTAAAATCTTACATAATATTTACTTTACTAAAAATGTATTTTATGCCAAATCAATTATTTGTTCTCAGACGCAAATCGATCGATTCGAATCAAATGGTATTTCGTACGCCCGTAAAAGCATGTATTAACACAATGTTAGATCTTTTTTAGACTGGCGTAACAAATAAAATGATTCGAATAGAAAATATTCTTTCAGTGGTGGTGCAAAAATAATACATTTTAGATTTTCAGCGGACCAAAGTATTTTTCAAATGTATAGCACTTTTGCTATTAACAGCCTATTTCTTATTTTTTATCTGGATTTTATTTATTTATGCAGATATATTGTGTAATACATATACGCCTTCGTGTGTACACTGTGTTTATTGTTGCATATTTTATTAACAATTTTTCAGTGCACTGAAAAATGACATTAACACTATAAATATTCTGCCAACTAATTCTGGATAAGTTATTGATTCAAATATGTACCGAATGAGTATACATAGTATTCGTCTGATTGATTGTTAATGGTAACTGTATTTATATGTGTTTCGAATGTTTTATGTAATCTAGTTAAATCGAGTGATGTTTCTTACGCCTGTAATATAATAATCCCATATTTTTATTAGAACTATTTTAGATTGGCGTAACAAAACTTACTCTATTCGACTCGAAATTTCTACACTACGAACAAAATTGTAAATTGTGTGTCTGCACTCGATTCCTGCATTCAAAAGTGAGATTGACATTTTAGGCCAAATTGTTTATTTTTATGTATATTATTTAAAAAAAAAAAACAAATATTTTATTACAGTTAATAATTATATGCAACTATAATTTATCATTAGAATAACTGAAATTGACTTATTATTATGGGTGTTATAAACAATAAACGTTTCAATGTTGATGCGTTTGTGCATTTTGGAAAATAAATTTGTCGATTTTGACATTTTTTCAGTAGTTAAAAAAAAGTGACAGACAGAAGTGTTTTCAGCAAAACCCTGTTTAATGTTGGTTTTAATTCCAATTCTAAAAAAAGAAACAACAGTGACAAAAGTAATAATTTATATGAAAACAACTCACTGTCTTTATAAAACACAGCATAATTAGACATTAGATCAGCATACTTTGACTACATACAAAAATCATGTTCAATACTAAGCCTACATATGACTTCGTTTGGAAAACGGAAATCCTGGAAAAATTAAAAAACTGGGATCTCAAGACAAACCTTGAATAATGGCAACACTGTACCGAGTACATTAAAGATCGCACACGTGTGTGTGTGACAACTGACAAGCTACAAGAAAGAAATACTATACTTTTCTATTGTCGTTCTCCTCGCACTCATATCCTGGTTCAAACTCACCAACACATACACAAATAATATGTAAACAAACAACATCGTTTTGTTTTATTTATACACAATTTTCATCAGTCTTAGCTTTTCCATCTGCGATCAAGTGAAGGGGACAGCATCAGACTGATAAATAAGATCTGCTTTTGGTATCAAAAAAATTATTTTTGGAAAATTTAGTTTCTGCCTTTGCATGCGCTGTATATGTGTGTTCCAATTACCCTATAACAGTATATTGTATGTTGTGTGTAAATAACTTTAGTGTAGAAAATGATTGTAAGTGATTAAATCAAAAATACTATTCAACTACTGTTTTATCTATAGACTGGAAAATTGTATGTTCACAGAGTACAAAATAGGAAAATCCTGAAATGGGAGAATTTAGCTCTCACGTTTGCTTCGATGCCCTGGCAACGGTCGAGAATGTACAGATAATAGAAATCGGTGAGTATTAAATAATATCATAATTTAAAAAAAATAATTTGTGTCATTTGTATATGTATTTTTTATAGGAATGTATGTACATTATGTACACATATGTTTGTGTGTAACTTTTAATGTACATATTAGAATACTATAGAAAATAGATGTACATTTCAAATGAATAATATAATAAGCAGCAAACAACATTTTTAGGTTAGAATCTGAATGTTTTTTATAAGTACTTTTACCTTTGTATTTTTCCTGAAAATAGTTTGTAACATTTGCGGAGCTGAGCACTATACCACCGACTGTCCGGCGTTAGCTATCGGTGAACATGTGAGTAAATGTATACTTATAAAATAGCTGAAAAATCAGTTCATTTATTATTTATATTAATTTGCAATATCAATATTATTACATTATTTTTAATCATTAATCAAATATAAAGAAATTGTTTTTTTAACAATGTGGTATCTTTTAAATTGAATAGCATTTAAAGACAAAATCAATTTACTCTTTCAAGGTTCTTGATAGTACTCTGCAAGATTTGTCTCGATCATCCGTACCAAATGGATTACACATAATTGATAACTATGGCTGGTCCGCCGTCATTACATCGCAAAAATTTGCCAAGGGTTCCCGCTTTGGACCAATGCTTGCGAGAAAATCATATATCCCAATTGACAATTTACGTTTCCCGCTTACAGTGTTTTGCAATCCATCTCCCGTCCTAGACGTTCCCGAGCTGCAAGAATTGTTCAAAGTGCGAAATATATATTTGGACACTAGAAATGAACATGAGTGCAACTGGATGGCTCACGTAAATCCTGCAAGCTTCTGGAAGGAACAAAATCTAATGGCTTACCAGGATGAAAGTCAAATATATTTTACTGCATTGCACGACATAAGCATTGGTGATATTTTAAAAGTATGGTATGCGCCAAAGTACGCAAACAAAATGGGCATTCCTTTGCTACAGGCCGACACGTCAATAATAATGGAAAATTCAAATATTCAGGAACCTCTAGAACAAAATAACATAGAAATAGAAACTGATGATAAGTACCGACACGCACACTGGACCTTGTTTAACAACTCTCAAACTACAGGAAGTAAGTGATAATCAAACATTTTACAAACTAATATTTTATATTTTCTAAATAATTGCAGATATACTTTTGCCGCCAATACAAAGTATTATTAAAAGTCAGGCTTACTTTCGCCATACCTATATGCGCCCCGATCTAACACACGTTCATAATATGGACGAACCATCAAATGGCATGACATGTACAGAGAACATATCTACAATTCCAATGGACACCGAGAGTCTGATGAAATACAGAAACATCGAGCCATTCAACAGCTCGTCCGAGTTATCTCTGGGGTCAGACATCTGTCAAAGTTTGTCTGTATTTTCGACTGCTTCTTCTGATGAAACCGAAAAAAAAATATTTCAGTGCGAAATTTGCGACAAAAAGTATGCCACTATGACAAATATTCATAAACACATGCGTACACATAATTTGTTTATGTGTAGTCTCTGTTCGCAAATGTTTCCTTCTGAGTTTGAGATCAAGCAGCACGAGTGTCCATATGGTAACACTAAAATGCCACAATGTGATGTGTGTTTCAAATATCTGTCGAACTCGTGGTCGTTGAACCGTCATATGAAAATACATGCGATTACGGCTGGAGATGAATAGTGAGTTGCGACATTATATAAGTATAAAGAAAATCAGTTTGGGTTAAGATTCTGGTTTTTACAGGATATAGCGTCATGATGTATATGTGATATAGATCCTGACGCTAAGTTCAATGATAAAATATGTCACTCTCCCTGATTTGTGTATATGATCAAACAAAATTATCTTTACAGTGAATCAGACGAAATAAATGCAACTGCTAAATTGGACTCGTTAATAACTAAATACCATTCAAATGATGACAATGACATAAAGTTCAAATCCGAGCTTTCGATATCCTCATTAAAAATCTTGTCAGAACCAGAGTCTATCGGAGATATCGATGAATTAAAATGTAATGTGTGTCTTAAAAGTTTCCTTGGCCGCATTCAATTGGAGAAACATCAACAACAAATCCACTCCGGTAAATCAATACATGTATATATTGTATACAATATGTGTATAATGTATGTTAATTAACTGTTAAATATTTCACTTTTTATAGTCAAAGTATTTAAATCGCAACAGGCGGAAATGCATAGTATAGGTGAGGTATTGGTCAGTAATAGTACAACGCACACAGGTTCGCCAGTGCAGCGCTCCATCGCTAAGGCACTTGCTTCAAAACTTCAAAGACGTACGTCAAAACCGTTGAATCAATTATCCGATGATCTTCCTGAACTAGTTCCAATAACTCAAAATACAAAAAGTCTGACTTCTGCTACTTTATTCGAATCGAATTTAAAGAACATTGAAGAAAGAATTGAAAAATCTCCAAATATTTTACCAAATATAATTACCAAAGTAGGATATGCTAAAACAGCAAAAGTAGTAAGTTCTTCCACTGCATGCTATAATATTGGAATATAATAAAAATATTTTTATTTTAAGAATACTTCTAACGTAGTAAAAACTCACCAATGCGATGTTTGCTTGAAAATTTATTCAAAGGTAAGTGCATTTATTTTTTACTAGACAATGAATTATTAAAATTATTTAATATTTTGAACATATGTACGAAATAGTGAGTTTTAACTATATTCCATTAATAATTATCTTTACAGCGTTACGAACTTATGCGCCACAGGGAAACACATGCAAACATTATATATATGTGCCCGTTCTGTCCAAATAAAACTGTTAAGTGTAAGAAGACTATTGCAAAGCATCTGAAAATTGAACATAATGACAAAATCGATTTATGGAAAAGTCCTGATTTTTTTAACAGCATAATGGCTAAACCAGCGGATTCAAATAAAGTTGAACTTCGTCAATCAAAGAAGGAATCAAATTTAAAATCCCTACATCTCAACACTCGTAACCGTTTGCCAACAAAAAAAAATGCAACTGATATGTTTATAACAAATAACAATAGTGATAGATTTTGCAATAATATGGCAATTGAGCAAAACAAAGTCAATCAACATAAAAAGTTTAAAATATCCATATGCAACCAGCCATTGGATTCAGATAACAGCAATTCGAATTCACGTAATATATTTGAGACAATTAACGAAGAATTTCTTTCTACAGAAGATGTCAGTGTAATGATTCAAAGTTCACTAGAAAACGGCTTTGAAGGTACTGTTCATACAAACGCCGTACTAAATAGTAAACTATTATTAGACAAATTCCAAAAAACGTTGGAGAATATGGAAGTTGAAATTCTACATGATCGCACGGACGGTTTACATAAAAGGGAAGTTTGGGATGAATTGTCTAATGATGAGATTCTGGTAGACCTATCCAGTGCTGACTTGGTAATGCAACATACGACGTAGTCATGAAAACTCGTATAACTTATAGTTAGTTATAACTATAACTTAGTTATATGCTGTTTGTATAGTTTGAAAAAGCTCCAAAATGCATGAAAAGTTATTATTTATTAAATGATATTTGGTATAATGTAAATTAAATATTACATTTCTTAAAAGTATTTTAATTTTAATAAATTAGTGTTGTTTTAATAATATTAACCGTGTTACACATTTTTTTAGGTTTGTCTTATTTTTAGTTTAAACTAATCATATTTTCTCCCGTGTTATAATAAAACCAAGCAACTTTTTAAAAAGTTTTGGGAATTTATACGTTTAAGTTTTAAATAAGGAAACATTTTTATTCTTAAAATTCTTTAAATTTATTTATGTAAATAAGATGAAATTTGTATATTTAATAAAAAAAAAAGAAACATTTATTTTGAGTTGTATGTTTTTCAAGGAATTAAAGGCACCAATGAGAGTTCCTTTAATTCCTTGAAACCGACATCATAAAAAATAGGCTACATGGTATGTTTACTATAATTATAGAAGTAATTTTTTAATGGCATAAAAGAGACATTTATTACATATTGAGCAGATGATTTCATAGGTAAAAACCCATAAACAGTGAAATGCACATACAAAACATGATGTTTTTGTTAAGTAATCTGTTTGTAACATCGGTTACATAGTAGTTTGAGCCACAGTAAAACATTCATTAAAAAATACATAAGGAACTGTGAAATATTCGGATTGGGTTATGATTTGCGAGTTTATGACTGTCTGTTATTAATGCTGTACCAGGGAAACTTCCAACTAATATGTTCGCTATTCCTGACCATACAACGGAGTTCGGTGAATTTATTTTCCAACAGGACGTTGGTTTCTGCTTCACATACGATACAGCAGAATCTTTTTCGACCTTCTCGAACTTTTCTTGGATCATTCATGAAATACCAGTCATCATCAAAATAGCCCAACACTCAAATTGAATCCTTGCGTGATATCATTTTGGGCTTCATTATTGTGGAATGCATAACATTATTAGAAAAGTGATACGCCGAAATAGGCAAAATGGGACGTAACTTATAAGAATTCAAGATATTATTTATAATTTGCCGTTACCAATATTTTAAAAGTCCAATTTTTGAGTGAATGTAGATAATTTAATTCTCCACAACTTTAAATATTTTTTTGCTTAAAACGTGACAAGAACGGAGATGAAGAATAAAAATAAACCAACCTCACAAATTCAATATGGCGGAAAAGTCCAAAATGCAAATGAAAATACATAAAAGTATAGTAGAGTAGGGCTTAATCTCCTGTGCTGCGCTTTTGAAAAAATGTATTACATTAAATTAAAAAAAAAATTAAAATGAAATGTATATAACAATAAATGTGTGAACCGTTTGATATGAAATACTACTTAAACTATAATATAAATAAATAATTATTATTTTCAATGCTTTATAAAAAAATATATAAAACCTACCTACATTTTCATACGGGTTCGTACATAATTCATATTACCAAAAAAAATATATTTTTTCTTGGCATGTACTTTCACGAATTACGATATGCACCCACATAAGCAGACACACGCGATTTACAATGCTCCCCATGCTCAGATAAATATAAATAATGTATCAACTTTGTATTCACAGTCCACAGCTGTTTTAGTTATTATTACTACGCAAGTCAACGTGTTGTTTTAGTGCCTTCTCATTTACACACGTCATTATTTTGCTGGTTGGACAAAGAGCACGCTACTTCTTTGTTGATTTAAAAGCACAGTGACGGCGTGCAATATAAATGTGTGAAGGTAACCACGATGAACGTGCTTTCCAGCTCAGCTGGGCAAAGGCACGCGCTTATTGTGTGTTCGTTTGGATGATATTTTGTTGTTGTGTGTGACTGTGTTTATGTCAGTGCATTTTAGGTACACTATACGCTACACCAACAAGGCAACAAGAAAACGCGCACGACTGCACGAACGAAAACACGAAACACATTCGCTCGCGCAACTCGTACACATAAAATCAAAAAATAGAATAAGTGCATAAAATATAGTGTGTGCGGTGTGCATGTATTTTGTATGTAGTTGAGTTTTATATTTCTGTGCTGCGCATTTCATTTGGATAGAGAACTTCCTCTTTGATGGTCATTCTTTTTGATTTGTGACGAGAATTAAAAATTTCTGTAAACTACCCAGTCTGAAAGTGTTTTTGTCAATTTGCTTCTGAAAGTGGAAGCATTCAAAAAACCAAATAACAGTACATTTTGCGGTTATTTCGCTGTGTCGCCAAAGCGATTTGCGTGTTGCGCCCCAATATATA
>JANSTU010051962.1:0-20594 GCA_027564075.1 Bolitophila hybrida
ATACGTATTATGCAAGATTCACGTAATTTTATAAATTAACTTTGTTTATCAAGCGTGTCAGCAAAGATTATTTATATTTTATATTATTATCAAAAAATACATAAAATTTCACATATGTATGTTATCGATAAATAATTATTCATTTGTAAATTATAAATTATGTCTTATATTATATATTATATATTTGTCTTTGATGTAATATTTTAAAATAGAAAGAAACTAGCAAATACGATTATATCCTTTATTTATTTTTTTTTGTAGGTGACATCACACAAAAAGGATACGAGAAGAAACGCTCAAGACTGCTTCAGCCATATATACAGAAAAATGCACAACAAGGTATGTTCTCTGTTAACTTACGAATTTAAAATTTATATTTATACGCTTATAGAGAAAGAAATGCAACAATTAGTAATTTAGTATTTAGTGAATAAGTAAAATTAGTTAATTTTAAATGGTGACGGTTTTATACTTCTAATAATGTAATGTACTCGTATATGTTTTGCCAAATATGATTTACTACATAATATATTTATAAGAACTCGTGTATGTCCTTTTAATTAGCAGGAATGTGTCGCTTTAAAAATAATTATCGAATGCAAAGCTTCCATATTTGGTGAACATTTAATCAATGTATAATACTTGTATAACACTACATGATTTAAGCAATTTTGCAATTCCCAATTAATCAGGAATTAATTAATCACTCAATGAAACTTCGATACACAAAATATGCTGTGTTATATTCGGGAATATTCCGTAGATTCTTGTTATTGTTATCGTTATGAAACATAACAAGGACCGATATAGAAAGAAATAAAAAAGACTTGCTTTATTTAGTAACTACTACTCTACTCTACTCTTATAAAGTGTTGTATACACGGTATAATCTACTATACTTTATTTATAATATTACATTATTATTATTATTATTCGAAACCGCCTAGAACGTTGAGTCAAATTTGTAATATTTAAAATATACAGCAAGTTAATTTCTGATCTGACTTTATATAGAATTTATGCACAATTCCTTCAATAAATTCACAAGAAAATCAATTTTCGCCTCAAATTAATGTATTTGTTATGCTATTATCTAGTACTTTTTGAACGTGCTTTTATTGATTTGAATCTATTGATCTATTGTTATCGCTTATAACAAGAAATACTGCAACATTTAGTGAGTTGAGTGAGTGAGGCCGATTATATGAATTTTCAAATTATTTCGAAAATAAATAAATATATGTATGTATAACATACAATTATAATTTTTAATCTATAAACACGTACAAAATATCAATTTCTGCACTTGAATATATAATTATATGTGTATATAAACGTTGATGCTTATTAGTACATTAACATATTCATCATTTAATCTACATTGTAGATTAAATTTTAATGGAACGGTGTTTATCAGTCATTTTATTGCGGATATTGTGACAATTATGCGTTATGCACTTTTATTTATATATAGTGTTTTGAGACTCTCTATTTTAATGCATTCACGTTAAGAAGGTATTAAAGTGGAATTTTATTATTTAATACAATTTTTAGTGTGAAACAAAATAAAGCAAACTAGATTAATTAAACTTTTGTCATTAAATAGATTAGAATTCAAATTATACCGCATACTGTTGATGTGATATTGAGATCACAAATCTGGTCTGTTTTTTTATCAGCAGGATTTAAAAGGTTCGATAATTGTTATTATTTACCCTCACAGCATATACCTGATTGATGAGACTGATTCTGGATTTTGAGTATTTAAAAAATCTTTCTATTTTGCTATTTTATAAATGCTTTATTTGCCATTTTATGAAAAAACCTATATTCTATGATCAACATATCAATTAAATTATTTAAAATGAACAAAATATTTTTTGTTTAATTGTGAGTAAAACTTTTTGAGGATTTTCTACTCATTTCAAAGATTTTGTTTCATATTTTATGGCCTATTAAGTTAAAGTAAAAGCAAAATTTGTCTTAAATCATTGCGTAATCCAAAATATTTGTCATTGCAGAGACTCAACTTTTTGTTGCCCAACCACTACTAAAAAGCAATGAGGACATGTTAGATTTAAATAAAACATTCTTTCGGTATTTCTTAGGATGCCTGTTTATAGGACATTTCATGTGAACATTGTTGTTCGAGAATTGTCAAATTTCTTTGATTGTCTGCCTCATTACTAGTTTTTTAAATGAACTCGATTTAACTGAAGTAATGTTTGGCTGGCAAAAACGTCATCATTTATATTTGTGTGTATATGGAGGGAGTAGGAGGGGTAAAATAAATATGATGGTCAATTATTAAAGGTACAGAGCTTTCTCAAACAGCCATACCATTTTTAGGTCTGCAGAAATTATACTTATAGCGTGTTATCAGTTTAAAGTAAAAATAATACAAAAAACAGCTATTTTAATTAATTCTGCAATTAACTTGTGATTTGTGTTGAAATTAAATAATCGTGTTTGTGCGATTTAAACTCAAAATTAGTTAAAGATGAGAAAGCAACTTTTACATGTTAATTTCTTCAGTAAACATGTAAACAGTATAATTATTACAGACCTCAAATAGGATTTCATTGACTGTTTGCGCCACCCAAAGCAAAACCGTCAGTTTCAACGAGATCCTATTCCCCATTCAAGTGCATGGTATAAGAGGACGAGTCTATTCCTGACGCTTGGACGGCAGGAATAACATTTAAACTGCCCAAAAAGGGTCTAAAAGATCCTGGCAAAGTTTTTCTTATCTAGGGTATACAGTTCCATATCGAAGAAACTCTGATGCGTCGCCAACAAGGGTATTCGTTCATTGATCACCTAAATACACTACGGATCGTTATGGAACAATCAAAAGACTTGAGATCCACGGTGTACGCAATGTTCGTCGACCTCGAAAAAGCTTTCGATAGCGTCGACAGAACAGCCCCTATAGCCCATTTGTACCACTCTTATATGGATTTTCCCTCAATAAAATGTTGATATTTAGATATTATAACTGTATTAAGAGGTTCATCCACAATTTTTGATCATTCAATATGCATTAGAAATATTGTAAAAGCCAGTTCATGATTGTGACAGTCCACGTAAGACTGACTTTATGAAAGACTATATAATATTTCCTAGTAACCCACATCAGATTATCTTTTTTCCATTTTATATCCCTTTTAAATGGAATTTGGCTTCTTTTATAAGAGTCAACAACTTAAGACTAAAATTAAGCCATTCTACAATTATACAAATTAAGCAACATTTTCATTTCTATTAGTAACCGATTGTCTGTTTTTACAAGATATCCGTATAGTTTTAACGCTTCTTCGGTCTTGATTTATTTTAGAGTCTTGCTTTATCGGGTATGATGGAGAGCCATATAATCACAGGAATATCATATGTTGCTATCCATTATTTTAACTTTTGCTGTATGTTCACAAAGTGTATTTTTTTAACTTTTACCATTAAACGAAACAACGTGAAAGTTGTAAATTATTCAACAAGAACCTGAGAACATTTCAATTATAAAAATACATACGATTCACTTCGAGAAATAATTTATGTATATTCTCATGAGTATGTACATCGAAAGGTGTACCGCTCATATGCTATCTCGGCATTACGCCGTAATTGTCCATTTTAGCAAATTACGAAATTCACCGGTGTGGGTGCACATCGACCACAAAGAAAACGATTTCAATGTGTTATATTTATGCGTATAAACAGCAAATGCTATTTTAATATATATACATTTAGTTATATACAGCGTAGACCGTATAGCCAGAAATTCTCACGTATAATCAACTATTAATAATTGTAGAGGAGAAATGTGTTTTTTTTCTTTAATTATTATTATTCAGTTATATGATCCCCGTTAATCTTTAGAAGATATGTATACTAACTATACAATCGATGGAATTGCAATTTTATTTTTATTTTTGTATAGCATGACATTTTGATTGCACGATAATAATAATTATTATAATTGAGCACACAACCCAATATTAACATTTAAAATAATATAAATGTATGTATATACTAACATTTTCTTCTTACTGTCTTTGTATGAATGTTCGCTACGCCACAGGTGATGGGTACTATAATTTACAAAAACAACATTCGACTGGGAGTAGTGGCGGAGGAGGTGGTGGAAATGGGGGTGTTTTAATGAGCAGTGAGGGCTACAGTTATGTGAACGATGTACCAGCAGTACCACTGCACCGACACTCCTCCGGTCAGAAGTCTTCGTCCTCGCACCGGGATCATCCGCCTCAGAATCGTACGCGTCGTACACAGCGCCGTGTGACGCACAACGAGAAGCGCTATCACTCAGGTCAGCGTCGTAACGCCATATTATAATCTATCTATTTTTTTATAGATTATAGATTTTGTAGAGCTTCTAGAGTATATTAATGTTTTTTTGTATATTTTTTTATTTTTTGATTTGCTTGGTTTTCTTTTCAAAATAATAATACAAAATACACTTTATATATACAACATCTAATTTTATTTGTATACACATGCACAAAGTGTATAAACTTATTATTCATATTTTTATCTAAATATCTAAATCATAGTGTACATACAATATTTTCCTCGGCATTATATTGTTTCTATTTTATAAACATAATAATAATGTTAAATTATAGTATGTCCAATTTATGACATAAATGCACGACCTTTCAAGGTTGCATCGAGCCGGCTCGATATCTTTATGAGTTTATTCACTCCTTCGAGCATAAATATACATTGTACATATTATATAAATATATATACGATTTAAACTAAAATATATGATTTTATATATTATTATATATACAAAACAAGCGGTCAAATGCCTTTTTTTTCTGGCAATGGTCGAGATGCAAATGCATCTTTTTTACTTATGCATATATTGCATATTGCATATATTGTATTTAAATGCATATACATTTCAATGCATTCTTTGCAAGTGAATATAATTGTTCTTCTCATGCTTTGTTTTGGTTTTGGAACCGTTTGAATATTAGTGATACGTCGAGCAGCATATGGCAATAGCACTTTATCAAAACCAGAATTTCCAGTTTATTTGGCAAGGCATTTGTTTTTTTGGTTTATTTCTATCCTGCTGGCGTGTATTTGTAAAATATGCACCAATTATTTTTATATACATATATAGTTTTATATACAATTATACATATAATATATTGATTACATATACATTGCATGTGTATTTGTGTATATACATTATAGCAACGGCTGTACATACGCGCTCAATTTAAAAACAGGATCTTGTAATTGGTTTTGTACAAGAGGAGAAATGTATAACATAAAATGCACGTGTTTTTTCCGTCTGAATTGTATCTTTTATATGCTCGCCGGTGCTTATGTGGTCAGTGTCGGCAATTTAAGCGTTTCGAGTTTTTTTTTAATCATCTTTATATTTGATCGTGAACTCGTTTGTTTTTTATATTATACACATATGCAACGTATACCTCCGTTGCATATATGATATGTCAATGTAGATGTAGTTTATAAATATTTCATAAACTATGTCATTGTTAATGAGATATAATGCGGAGTTGATATGCGTTCGATAGCAATGGGGGTCGAATTATCATTTTAAATGAATGGTTCATCATCATCTCACTTATTCATTGACCGTTACGTGTTTACACGACTGGTTAGGTCATGTTAATGTGTTGATTCGTGCTAATTCTATATTGGAGCATAGTTTGTTAAGGGCGTAGTAGGGTCAAAAAGGTATAAAAAAACATGTTGGTTGTGACAAACGTTGTGATAAAATAATATGTACACAAAACTTGGGAATTATTGGTCCAGTAGTTTTTTAGTTACGAAGGGCACAGACTACAGAAATGTCAGTTTTCAGAGAAACGTTTTATTCGCTGAAACTTACACAGAATCGGCGATGCCAGCAGCTTGGATATCTATAACATCCTTTTGTTCTGGCCTCCCTAGTATTTGCAGCACCATTATGCTCGGCTTTAGTTATTCGAGCTGCTTCCTTTATACCCACCCAAATTTCGACACATTTGTTACATAAATATCGTCTGTCTGGATCTAGACAGATTTCCAATATCTTTTATCCAGCTGCAGTCTAATTATATCACCAACTGCTATTTCCTTTGCCTGTCTAGTATATTTCGATCGTGCTACCATTTTTGTTTTTCTTGTAGCGACTTAAGTTTATTGGCCATCTTTAACTGTACCTTCAGCTTTAGCTGTGATTTCATGTCGTATTGCTATATGATAGTAGGTCCAATTTGCATAGCGTTCTGGCAGACCATTTGACTTCGGATATTTAGGACTTGGCTTTACGTGCTCAATCTCGAACATTGATTCAAATTTTCTAAATTCCAGCGACGTATATTGTGGTTCATTTTCTGATTCAAGCGTCGCGAACCATGAATTTAAATGCTTGATAATATCCTTTTTATCATAGATTTGTTTTATATAACTATAGTAACATACAACAATCGGCAAATATAAATATTTAAATATGTATACAATCAATACATACTGTATAAAAGTTACAATAATCGCTATATTACATTTTTTTTATTATATTTAAAATATGTTTTAGCTTAAATTTGCTTATTTATTAAACAAAATAGTGCGCGCTTACGCTTTTGTAGAGGTATTTTATTATTTTATTTTTAATATGATTCATATCCGGTACGGTTAGAGTATACAAACTATATATTTAGATGTATTATCATATATAAGTGTGTAAAGAGCATGGTTTATTTTGTGTGTATTTCTTATTTTTTGCATGTCACTTGCAACAACACCAAAAACACAATCGACGCACGCGACCAACTCTGAATTGCTGTCCCTTGACCATTCAACCGCACAACATCACCACCCTAAACCTGACCCTGTATATGCACCCAGCAGCCGGACGAACAGCCATGAAGCCAAGTGATTTATTGGCACTGAAGCCCCATTACAAGGTCAACAGTGGCGGCGCTTTTAAGTCCGCCGCCTACCCGGAACCATCAGCGACTCCATCGCCTCCCCCATTTGCCGCCTCTATCATAGGCATGGCTGACTATGCAAACATTCAATCCACCCAAAATACCAATAATCTTAGTAAACCCGTGCCATCGACACACGCCGCTGTCATAACGGCAACGTCTCTTAGCACAGCACCCAGTGCACCACCCATGCCGGACGACGTTGACCAGAACATCTCACCGAAGCCCAAAAGCACAATGTCTAACAATCAGTCATCGGCTAGAAAGCCAAATCGAAGAATTGGCCGACACGAGAGTCGTTACACAAGCGGTAAATTTAGTAGTTCCAAATTGTTTTGTTCGTTTAAAGTTAAGATTGTATGCCGTCTGAGAAAAAAAACATCACCAATTTTAACCACTTAGAATTTATTAGAGTATATTAATATTTTTGTTTTGCGAGAGTCCATCAAATTCATCTGATTATATCACTCGCTTTAAAACGAACGAACATTCTATGTAAATTTTCTCATAAGTCATAAGTCTGCATACCATTTTTATATCATCAATTCATTAAAGTATAATAAGCAATTTTTGAGTGCTTTGTCTAGATCTCATGTGCGCGTAAAACCTATTTTCAGACAGAACACTCATTTGTCGGTGCGCAGCACCTAAGAAAAGAAACCGTTTTCGTTGCTAAATCTCAAAGAACAACAATGCGTACAGATAATATGTGTATACTCAGAGATTCGAATTGGTTTATTACACGCATTTACATTGTACAGTAAACAATCAACAATGTACCGGTACCGGGCTACACCGGCTCAGTATGCGCAAACATGATCAATGATCACATTATAATAAATTCTATATTGATGAGAAATATCGTATGCCTGAATATGTATTACATATTATATATATATTACGTAAACATGTGTCTGGATGCCATATCTTGACGTTTTGAGATGCTGATGACGACTAACTGTACTCACAAATTATGGTACGCTTTTTATGCGCACGCTACAAAACGTTATAATGTATAATATGCTAATGTATTCGTTGCAATTTTGCAATATATGTACATATTTTAAATTGTGATTGGTTTATTTTGCATTTCTGCTGTTTTTATATACTTTTAGAGTAAATAATAATAATTATACTTTGATGGCAATGTAAGTAGATTGTAGAAATAACATACTAATAGAATTTTCTTTTATCAATCGATATTATCCCAGACAGACAAATTTATCAAATTAGCCGTGTTATTTCATTGTATTTCATATTTGATTCTATGCAGCCAAAAGTACTTATTCTTTGTAGTCAAATAATAATAATAATAATAATAATAATAATTTTTAAAAAATGGTATAAAGGCATGAAAAAGTACACATATAACCTCAATTTTTCCGCCAGATGGCAGGTAACTTATGTTTTTTTCATGTATCAAGTAGCCCGGAATCTTTCTAATCTTTCCCTAATCGAAGTCTAGAAATCTAACCGTTCCAAACACATACCAAAAGACTGAAATTATTTTATTTTTTTTAATATTTTCTTCTCTTGATTATGGTTTTAATTATTTTTTAAAAAATGAGGAACAAAGTTATTAATAAAAAAAATAAAAATGAAAAAATCTTATTATTTTCTGAAAATATTGACAATAAACAATATAGAAAAAATTTAATGATAAGCACCTAAAACCAAAACTGATTTAGGAATTACATTATCAACATCATGCAAACAACTATTACAGCGAACAACTAATACATCAGAAATCATCTCATCTTGACCTCCTAAATGTATAGACAAATTATACCAATATTTAAAAACTTATAAAAAGCAATTGGAGTATAGTATAATTTTTTGTAATATTATTGTTGTTCAAATAAAAACAGCTCTCAGCTTGTTCATGCATACATTCGACACACTCATTTCGATCAAGTTATTCTTTGCATCGTTCATTTTCACCTCAAATTACTGTTAATGCGGTCCGATATATTTTTAATAAATTCATTGTATATATTTGTATATTATTGTATACAATATCAGTTCAATGTACAAAATGCAATTATTTATCTTCCAGGCATGTGTACACTTTTGGTGCAGTCGCATTTTAAAATATGTTAACGTTTTTTGTGTTATTTTATAATTTACATTGTTGTGATTTTTGTTTAATGTAATTATGCATCTATATTTATGTTAGTTGTTGGTGTGTTCTTGTATATATATAAATTACAATATCTCTATTTCATAATTCATCGTTTTAGATTTATACATTTATTTTTATGTTATATATTTTGCAAAACATTCCGAACATACTCATTAACATTTGCCCATCTTCGTGTGTTCTTTTTTGTTGACCCCCAAACAGAGGTTCGTCAAGAGGCCGTTCAGCAAGCTTTAGCCGCACTAAAAAATCGTCCGAAACCAAGTTTGCCAATGCCCTCAAAGCGAAGCTCGGTGCTGAATCGAAGTCCGGACAGAGATCGCGATGACTCAGGTAAGTGTTTGTGCGCTCCTTCGATACCACATCCCTCGACCATCACGCACTCTCATTTGACACAACTTACACAATCAACACACACGGAAACATGCTTTTTGTTGTCATCCGTATTATTTTCATAATTTATATAACTAATTTAGAATTGACATGGTGCGAATTAGGTAAGATTATGTATGTTTATAGAAAATTATGTGTTTGTCTTTTCTAAAAATGTATAAAAAATAAACAAGAATACTGTTATCTTTATTTCTTCCTAACTTTAAAAAGAGTTAGTTAGGGAAAAAATCAAAGTTTGTATAAAAGTTCTATATTTGAAAGAAAAAAAGATAATTCTTATATTTAAAAAAAAAACAGTTTAAATTTTACCACCTTCCTTTCAAAAAAAAGGGCAAAGTTTATAAGCTGTCAACATTTTTATTAACATTAATTACGTACGTCAATAAATATTTTGTCTCGTCACACAATAAATTCAGGTATAATCAATGATTTTTGAGAAGAAAATAAATCGTAATAATTCCCTTCACCAAAAGTATGTTAGGAATTGCCAAAGTTTATTTGTTAAATTATTATTGTTTTTGGCATAAATTAATACTATTTCAGGCATCAATTATTTTGCACAATGAGATGATACATACCTTTATAAAGCTTTATAAAGCTCAGTCAATATTCATAATATTTTTTTTATTTTTAAAATTTTTTTTTTTAGGTATTATTTATTGATTATTATTATTTTACAATGCGATAAGAAATAGCAGAGATATGCTCGTATTTTTAGTTTTTTTTTTGTGGTGAGATTTACAAATCTGTGATCATATTCAGTCTCGTTCGTTTATATTTTTATATTGTGTGTGTGCTCGCAAAAATATGATGTTCGCACTTACTGACAAATCTCAAATAATTCAAATATCAAAAAATGTATTCCAAGTGCATTTATAAAAAGCTTATATTTATATCATATAAAACAATGCAGTATTTCCGTTTTGAAAACACACCTTTTTAGGAAATTCTCATTTTAAAATGCCAATAATTCCAAAAAAAGAGTTCCAAGGGCGTCTAGATATTTACTTATTTTCTAAAAGAAAAGTCTTCCCATTTTCTCATAGTTTCGTTTATAAAATACACCAAAAACAAAAAAACAGCGATGCTTCACTCTTAAATATTATGAAAAATGTTTGCCAATCAGAATTAATTTATCACCCAGACTATATTTTAGATGTTAATTTAAATTAGCCTTTTTTCAAATTTAGGTTTGTTCGCACTTAATTTTATTCGGGATCTAATTAATCAATCTCTAGCATCGATGCCGCAAACCTCAGACTTTATTAAATTAAATAGATTT
This sequence comes from Bolitophila hybrida, assembly GCA_027564075.1. Taxonomy (NCBI): domain Eukaryota; kingdom Metazoa; phylum Arthropoda; class Insecta; order Diptera; family Mycetophilidae; genus Bolitophila; species Bolitophila hybrida. Next base: position 10,784 of record JANSTU010051962.1, read on the forward strand.
ATTGAAATTAATTTAATAAAAATGTTAAGTCTTTTAAGGAGGTCACTCCGTGGGACGGCCGGTTTTTTAGTTTATTTTTTTGACGAACATTTAAACATAATTTAAAAACAATCGTGCTTCATCACGGTGGTGTATGTTAACATTCACTTTGTGACCAATTGAACTTTTCATTATCGCAAAATATATTAATACTCCTTGAAACTCTTCGTTTAAGAAAATTACAAAAATGTGAGAATCGGAGTGGAGATGTTTCGGAGAAAAAGTCCAGATCAATGAATTTAGAGATTCATTATTGCTCTGGGTCTCTGCTCCTAACCATCGGGTTTACAGTTTATCCACTTGGAAAGTCTTTATACACCGGTTTGATAGCTGCTTGGACTTGTGGTGTTAAAGGAAGTAGCCTTGTCGTGATAGAACTGACTCATCCTTTTTAGAAATAAATTTAAAACACACATTTTAATTCTAATGGCTATGTCGAGCTTTGGTGCAAAGTAACCAATATAATTTAAACATCCTGTATCAAATCAATGCTGCTGCTCGATTTGAAATACTTATTCGAACATAAACCAATGACATCGACCGAGCTGAAGATTGTTTGTTAGTGTTTCATTGTTAGCTTTACTCTATTCAGAATCATTTTCATCGCTAAATGAAGCTGTTTCCGACTGCGCATCAATATTAAATGCAATAAAACCAGTGTTAGAACCTGATGCATCCCTTCTAGCCTTGAAAAATCTTTCTTGCTCGTCTATTTTTCTGTTGAATTTCTTTTTTAACATTTTCGAAGATTTTCTTGATTCTTTTTATTTTTCAGATGGAATTTCTTCACTTTAGCAAGAGACATTTACTTTTTTTTACAAATATTTTGGAAATAAAATCCACCTCCATATAAATTCATACCATATTGAAACAAAGTGGTTAACCGATTTTCAGTTAGACCTGCTAATTGTCCAACAAAAAAGCATTTGGCAAAAATCGATATAAAGCAGCGGAGATTTCGTTTTTGTAGAAAATGTACTTAAAAAAACATGAAAAATAAAAAATATTGACTATTTTTACTTTATATACCCGAAATAATAATAAACAATTTCCAAACAAACTTCTATGATTTCTAATTTTAATTTTAATTACTTCTTTTACACAAACGAAGGTTCCCTTTTGAAATTCAATAAGTTTCATTATCACGTAATGTTGTTAATATATTTTTCTTTCAAAAAACTCTTTCAAACTTTAAACCTTCTTTTTATAATGATTCAAACCCATTAAACTAAAATGGGGCAAAAACAATATAACATAATGAACTGAGAGCAATTTAATAATAATTATACTACTTACCGTGGATTTGATTTAATAAATTCAATTATTCTTAATTTTGGATAACAAAACCAATGAAATTAAACATGTGATTTTCTGTTTTTTTTTTCTTTATGTGTCGATTGTGTGTTTGTGTGTTCCATAAGAGTGTGAGTTTTATACGTATATAAAAGCATTGTAACTTATCCTCAATTACGCATCTTATCAAATTCATCATTCTCAATAACATAATTACTCCAAAACAGACTCGAGTTCTGACGAAGGATCCATTCCCGAAGAGCGTATCTCTACGCCAGACAAAGAATACAACTATCCACGTGATCATCTCAGTAATTCCAGGGAGCAAATGAAGTTACCTTCGCGTGATCATTTGAGCCGACACCAAACCAACATTTCCGAGCGAAGTCGTCAGAACCTTCCGCCACCTGTACGTATACCGTACAATTTATTGATGCTGTTTCTAATTTTTGTTCATAATCTTATAGCCACAGTCGGATACCTCCAGCGCCGGTTCGCCTCCGGCTGTGCATCGAATTCAAAAAAGCAGCTATGACATAACTGATATATCGGAGTTTCAACAAGGTGTTAGGCCTTGTAAGTTCACAATATTATATTAAGAACATTATTTTAGGTTTTTATTTTTATCATTTTCAATATAGATGCTGCTCCGGATATAACCCAGTTCAATAATACAAGGAGAGGAGCTGATCGTGTAACCAGATACGTTAATGTATCACAAACAGAACCCGGAGATACAAGTACTAACCTTATAGTTATCACTATAAACACACATTTCTAACACTAATTATATTTCAGGTACTACTGGTCGCTGGAAGGTATCGGCAAAAATTCAGCAACTCCTTAATACTCTGAAGAGACCTAAGCGTCGACCATTGCCCGAATTCTACGAAGACAATGACATAGAATTAGAAATTGCAGCTAATCCAAAAGATCCGAATGCACCGAAACCAGAAGGTAGTACTATGACTCCGGTGACCGGCGAACAGTTAGTCGTTCCGTCAGGTTTACCCAGAACTCTTGAGGCAGCACTCCAACGTTACGGGACCAGCTCGTTTAAGGCGCCAATGGCTACTGTGCTAGATCCAAATGGCAAGCTAACTACAACTCTAACGTACGGTAAACTTCTATCCAGAGCCACAAAAATCGCCTATGCTCTTTCGACGAAGGTATTCAGTAAGGGTCCCGAATCGATTACGCTCAAGCCAGGCGATACTGTGGCATTGGTTTATCCAAACAGTGATCCACTGAAGTAAGTCTTTGTTTTTTTCTGTGGTTAATATAAAATTATTAATTATTATTTCTTATTCTAGCTTTATTACTGCATGGTACGGCTGCATGTTCCGCGGTCTGGTGCCGCTACCAATTGAACTACCACTATCAAGTTCAGACTCCCCGCCACAACAAGTCGGCTTTCTATTGAGCTCGTGTGGCATACAAGTGGCGCTAACGTCCGAAGCATGCTTAAAGGGTTTGCCCAAGTGCACAACCGGTGAAATTGCTAAATTAAAAGGATGGCCACGTTTGCAGTGGTTCGTCACTGAGCATTTGCCAAAGCCACCGAAAGATTTCAACACAAACAATGTACGTGTCAACGAGGAGGGCAATGCATACATTGAGTATACCAGCGACAAGGATGGAAGTGTCATGGGTGTTACTGTAACACGACAGGCTATGCTTAATCACTGTCGTGCTCTAACTATGGCCTGCCACTATACTGAGGGTGAAACCGTCGTTTGTGTTCTGGACTTCAAAAGAGAAGTTGGTCTCTGGCATAGCGTATTAACGTCTGTTATGAATGGAATGCATGTACTATTTATTCCATACGCTTTAATGAAACTAAGACCTTCTTCATGGATGCAGTTGATCACCAAATATCGTGCATCGTGTTGTTTGGTTAAGAGTCGAGATCTTCACTGGGGTCTATTGGCTACTAAGGACCACAAAGATATAAACTTATCATCGTTGCGTATGCTGTTAGTTGCTGACGGTGCCAATCCCTGGTCACTTTCAAGCTGTGATCAGTTTCTTAGCGTCTTCCAGGCAAAAGGACTGCGTCCGGATGCCATATGCCCATGTGCTAGTAGTTCAGAGGTTTTTACGGTGTCACTTCGACGTCCCGGACGTGTTTCAGGTGGATTTACACCTGCTGCTACCGGTCGTGGAGTTTTGTCAATGGCTGCACTATCACATGGTGTTGTACGTGTTGACAGTGAAGACTCACTTACATCACTAACTCTACAGGATTGTGGACAGGTAATGCCTGCATCCAATATGGTCGTAGTTCGATCCGAGGGTTTGCCAGTATTGTGTAAAACTGACCAGGTTGGCGAGATTTGTGTGACATCAGGTGCTACAGGAAATGTATACTTTGGTCTGGACGGTATGACGAATTCTACGTTTAAAGTGCAACCTCTTCTGGAAGATCCCGATCCAAAGGATCCAACGTCCACGGGCAAACCTATCGGTGAAGAGTTGTATGTTCGCAGTGGTTTGCTTGGTTTTCTTGGACCCGGTGGACTTGTGTTTATTTGTGGTTCTCGTGATGGTTTGATGACGGTTACTGGACGCAAACACAATGCGGACGATATTATTGCAACGGTATTGGCCGTTGAACCGATGCGTTTTATCTATCGTGGACGAATTGCTGTGTTTAGTATCAAGGTGCTGCGTGACGAACGTGTATGTGTCATTGCCGAACAGAGACCAGACTGTTCTGAAGAGGAGTCGTTCCAATGGATGTCCCGTGTACTGCAGGCAGTCGATTCGATTCATCAGGTTGGAATTTATTGTTTGGCATTAGTGCCTCCCAATCATTTGCCAAAGACACCTCTAGGTTTGTGTGGTACGTTTTATTGATTTTATCGTTTTTAAAAAAAGGACTTACAGGCGGGATTCATCTGTGCGAGGCTCGACGTCGTTTCCTGGAGGGTTCATTGCATCCGGCCAATGTCTTGATGTGTCCGCACACGTGCGTCACCAATCTGCCGAAGCCAAGGGAGCTTCATCAAGGTAATTTACAATATTATTTTGTTGTTGTTTGTGTTTGTGTGCAGCATAGCTTCTTATTAAATTGATTAGATGTTAACAAAAGTAACGGTCAAACAATATTTTTTTAATAAAAAGGGGATTTCTGGAGATTTAGTAATATTAAATTAGTTTATAAAAATATAATATTTGTTTGTCTGTCGTCCAAAATAAAAAAATAACCAAATGCCACACGCATAATAAAATATTAACCCCGATTTAAACTAGGCGCTCTGCAACAGCACCAAGTGTCGGGAACCTCATCTGGGTGTGTTACAGACACTTCTGTGGGTCCCGCCTCGGTTATGGTCGGAAATCTGGTCCAGGGCAATCGTTTGGCCGTGGCACAAGGTCGTGACATTGGATTCTCTGAGGACAATGAACGAAAGGTATATAATTTAATTAAATTATATTGTTTTGTAGATGTTTTTGAAAATAATTTACAATTTAAAATCACAGCATCAACTAATAACTGGTGTGCTTCGATGGAGAGCCAATACGTCCCCGGATCACGTCCTGTACACTCTGCTGAATTCAAAAGGTACAATTCAATTTGTTTGAGTATTTTTCAAATATTATAATATATATTAATCATAACAGGCACTGTTGCAAAGACACTGACTTGCTCCGAGCTACATAAGCGTTCCGAAAAGATTGCTGCCCTCTTGCAGGAGCGCGGCAAAGTTAATCCTGGTGATCATGTTGCTCTTATCTTTCCTCCTGGACTGGATCTTATATGCGCATTTTACGGTTGTTTGTATCTGGGCGCTGTTCCGATAACAATACGACCACCACATCCGCAGAATCTGATCACGACTTTGCCCACCGTTCGGATGATTGTGGACGTATCCAAGAGTGGTATTGTGCTCTCGATACAGCCAATAATTAAACTGCTAAAATCTCGTGAAGCTGCTACTTCCGTCGATCCGAAAAGTTGGCCTTTGATACTGGACATCGATGACAATCCAAAACGAAAACTGGCTGCCATAGCTGTTTGTACCTTAGACTCCACCGCTTACCTGGACTTTAGTGTGTCGACCTGTGGTCGGCTTAGCGGCGTTATAATGACACATAGGTAAACAAATATATAAAAAATCCAAAATGCTAGATTACTTATCGCTTTTGCTATCACCATATTTATAGATCATTATCAAGCGTTTGCGCTAGTCTTAAATTAGCATGTGAGCTATATCCCAGTCGGCACGTAGCTCTTTGTCTTGATCCTTACTGTGGTCTCGGCTTTGCCATGTGGACTCTGATTAGTGTATACAGTGGACATCATTCGATTTTAATCGCTCCCTACGAAGTTGAGGCAAATCCGAGCTTGTGGCTGAGTACTCTTTCGCAATACCGAGTTCGAGACACATTCTGTTCGTATGGAGTCATTGAACTATGTACCAAGGCACTCAGTAATTCGATCCAGATGCTGAAGCAACGTAACGTGAATCTTGCATGTGTGCGAACTTGCGTTGTCGTGGCTGAGGAACGACCCCGAGTCCAGTTGACGCAGCAGTTCTGCAAATTGTTCCAGGCTTTGGGTTTGAATACTCGCTGTGTTTCCACATCGTTTGGTTGTCGTGTAAATCCGGCCATTTGTGTACAAGGTGCAAGCTCTGCCGAGAGTGCCCAGGTATACGTCGATCTGCGTGCGTTACGCAACAATCGCGTTGCATTGGTGGAACGCGGGGCTCCGAATTCTCTATGTTTAATTGAGTCGGGTATGTTTTTTATATTTAATAATTATTCCATTATTTATTATTTATTTTAATGTAGGTAAACTGTTGCCTGGCGTCAAAGTTATCATAGCAAATCCTGAAACAAAAGGACACTGCGGTGACTCGCATCTTGGGGAAATTTGGGTGCAGAGTCCACACAGTGCTAATGGATATTTCACTATTTATGGGGACGAGACTGACTACAACGATCACTTTAACGCAAAACTTGTTACGGGCCAGGTAACAGAGCAATACGCTCGAACCGGTTATCTAGGATTTTTACGACGAACAGAATGCTCACAAGCCGGCTCAATTTTGGACGAAACTACACCAAGTATAGCTAGTCGAGACAGTGACACCGAATCGTTACACTCACAAGGCACATTACCTCATCCACCATCGACGACTGGTGCTGACCAGGAACTTCACGATGCTGTATACGTGGTGGGTGCATTAGATGAAGTGATCACATTGCGTGGCATGAACTATCATCCCATTGACATCGAGAATTCGGTTTTACGCTGCCATAAGAAGATCGCCGAATGTGCTGTATTTACGTGGACGAATCTTCTTGTGGTTGTTGTTGAACTTGACGGAAACGAATCAGAAGCCCTGGACTTGGTACCACTTGTAACAAATACGGTAAGATTTATTTTCTTTGTAAATGAAAAAATATTATTATTCTATTTTTTTCGCGTATAGGTACTGGAGGAACATCAACTTATTGTAGGTGTTGTTGTGGTTGTTGATCCAGGTAAATATTCATACAACATTTTATTTGTATTTTCTAACGTTTTTCATTTTGCAGGTGTTGTTCCGATCAACAGTCGTGGAGAAAAGCAACGAATGCATTTACGTGATGGCTTCTTGGCCGATCAGTTAGATCCAATTTATGTGGCGTACAACATGTAAACAACGCACACACACACACACATATACACACACAAAACGAAAAATAATTATTATTCAATGTTAAATATTTATCAACAAGGACCGCATGTGTGCAGACCAGAAAATATGAAAGCGCTTCACGTATTTTTTAAGTTTAAAAGATTAGCTTTTATTTTCGAAACAAACATAAGCGACGCTCATGTTAAACGCACAAAACTCCAGACACATACATATTTAATTGTTGTTATTGATATATCATGAAAATCATTTGGTTGAGGCATCTCAAGTAAAACATCACTATAAGATTTGGGAACCTTTCAACGCGGTGGATGTGATTGCATGGCCTACGCCAATATAGGCCTGCAGAGGTTTTATTTATATTTAAGTATAACTTGGTTTATTCTAGTCTATGTTTAGTATATATTTCAGCTGATATAGTGCCGCTCGTCGACACTTAGGAAGGTTTTTACAAAAAATGTTGTATGTAACAATCAAATTTGGAAAATCTTAATAGTAAAAAACAATTTGGAATATACGTTTCTTGATGTAATTCAAATTAAAAAATCCGTCTTTCAACAGTCGCACAAATTCACATAAATAAACTGATAAGCGAAGACTTTTATTTTTTATTTAGTATTTACTATATTCGTTTATAAATACTTCAAATCAGCAAACGGATTTTTTTTTTTTTTAAAACAGAATATTTTATACTTTTTTCTTCCCACATATAAACTATAACGTCGTATTTATACAAACAAAAATAATTCACATAACATACATATATATTGAATCACCATGTGATTGCTAATTATTGCTCTACATTTACAAAACGTATAAATGTGACTGTAAAACGTTTTTAATATGAATGAATTTAATTATTGTATTGTAAGCAAAACAAAAAAAAACAACATAAGAAGAATTAAAACTTTAGTAGATAAGAAGTCGACGAAACCAATACAACAAGAAGATATAGTCGATAATCGTTAATTATTATAATATTATATTTGAATTTAGTGTAGACAATGACTATTCTCTATAATTATTAATGATGCAACAATAATATTAATTATATATGTATTCACAAAACATTTATTAATTATGATTAAATTATTACGATTTATATACACATTATACGATTATACAAAACAAAAGCACAAAGGCACACACACAAACATACACACATACACATGAAAATGGAAATAATATACATGAATATATAAAAGAATGTGTGCAAGGGTGCTTATAACTTATAATATTCAAAAGAACGTTGTTTTCTTTAAAACGTACCGTTTTCAGATGTCTTTAGATTTACAATTATTATTTTCTGTGAAATACACGCACATGTATTTTAAAACAAAAATCGACTTTTTCTTCTTTGAATGTAAATCACAAAGGTAAGTAAAAGATATGGTAATTTTTCAAATTCTATTTATTCATTATATTTCCCTCGGTGAATAGTCAGTAATAGATATAACAGTTGAATGTCGACGCTTGACAAGCCTGGACGTTTTTCATTCGAGCTTTACATACATATCCAACTAATGAACGTTAAAAGTACCATTATATAATCTAACCATACAAACTTTTACTACGAGAACACATATTCGCTATACAACAAATTGTTAAAATAAAATTGGCAATCGCTTCTTGCGGAATGGATTATGAACACACGGTTAACGGATCAAGATTAAAGTGTCACAGACGAAAACAATTTTCCTCCTATAACAACAAAGAAATCGAAACAAAGATCAAACGAACGAATTAAAAAAAAAAAAAACTCAGAAAATAAGAAATAATAAAAATCAGGACATGAAGTAAGCTGTCTCATTTAAATGTTTAAAAGACTCAATATACGAAGGTATATAGAAAACCTTGCAATCTTATCTAAACACCCACAATAAAACACACCAACAAACAATCTTCCAACTCTAATTCAACCATCAAAACAATCACACAAAAACAAAATGTCATCAATATTACTAACAATAAAACTATCCAATCAAATAACAAAGACAACAAACACCAGAACAAAGCACAAATACACACTGAGAGACTGAAAACTATACTATACTGTACGGTCAGAAATAAATTCGATGACAAATATTCCTAAAATGATCCTTGATTACTTAAAATTTTGCATATGGCCTTATTTCGATGAGTAGTCTCAATCAGATGGTGCAACCGCAATAATAATATTCATAAATTTAACATGAAACATATTTTAAAACTTTTTAAAAGTTTATTATAAAATTGTCTAAATTGTCTAAAATGCCTAAAAATATCAATTTTAAGAAATTTTAGTATTTTATACAAAGGTTTTTTATGCGAAAATCGAGTTTTAAAATTACCAATTTTTTTGCGTGAATAAAGTCGATGGTATACCATCAATAATTGAGTACACTTATTCAACGCTATACAATAGCCAAAGGTCAGTTTCCTCCATCCTCGATAACTTTGCTAGTATGTCCAATATGTGCAATTAACATCAACCTCGATCGTACACATGGATTAAATTCCTCAAAATCTAGATTTCGTCAGTTTTTCACAGCACTACATACACACTGATATAACAAAAGTTTGCACCACTCCACCACATCTGTTTGCTGATGATGTACAGCTCGTCGAGTATAATAATTATAGAAATCATTCACAGACATGCGACTAGTTAGTCTTCTCGATTTCACTTTTTTTCTTCATTTTTTATGATAATAAGGTTTATAATTCTAATTTCTAATTGTTGCAATAGATGTACAGGGTCCGCCATCTAAAATTTTTTTTTGAACTAGTGGTTATTTCGAGTGTGGCAACACTGATGTCACATCTGATTGGACAGAAAGTTAGTTTTA